>JBBPDC010089608.1:0-10041 GCA_037974485.1 Hemigrammopetersius urotaenia
ATATATCCTGCTGTGACTGGCCATCAATATGATGAAAGGCAATGAGGGACAAGCATTATCATTCTTTCATGTGCATGCGTGTGTGAGGGTGTGTGTGTGTGTGTGTGTGTGTGTGTGTGTGTGTGTGTGTGTGTGTGTGTGTGTGTGCGTGTGTGTGCTTGCGCACGCTTGTGTGTTTGCTGATTTCCATGTCCTTCTTTGTGGACACCCAGGGAGAGATACTGTTAGATGTTAGAATGGAAAAATGTGCTGTAGAGCACTTCCCTGTCTGGGGTTTTGAATATGTGAATATGTGTCTGGACTTCCTTTGTCACATTTTGCACAGCCTTTAAAATATAGTTGCATTGTTTTCTAAAGCATTTTCTAAAATTGCAGCAAAGTGATGCCTCAACTTCAGACCTTTATGGAAATGTAATGCAGTCACTTAGTGACATGTTCGTGGATTTGGGCCTTGCAGAAATGTTGTGCTTATTTACATGTTATTCTGGAAGTAAACTTACATCTTGAATATTCCCCTTCATCAATAAGGCATGTGTGTTTGAAAAGGTCAGGTTGCGAGAGGAATGTCATCTTACAGTTTTGTCTGTGTATTACACAGAGCTTGTCAGTCTCAGTCCTCACTGAGAGTTGCTTTGAGGAGCTGTTTATGATTCCTGTTGTTCTGTCCTAGACATTCTCAGCAGGTGTCACTGTGCTACAGCTCCACCCCTGGGATCCACAGCCTTAACGCATACAAGTGTCTCATCAAAAGCCCTGGAACGCACAGACACAGCTCTGCTTGACCTAATACAACTCTCAGACAGCACTCCACAGAGCTTTCTGGACTAGACCTGCTGATTTTATCCTGAAATCTGCAGCATCTTCAATCACAGAACTTGTCTACAACCAGGCCAATGATGAATCACCACTGAAAATCCTCTCCCAGGCCAAGCTTAGGCTACATCCTGGTTTGAGCAACTGTATTATACTAAGCAATTAGTTACCATACTGCACTGGTCTTCTGTTCCATTTGTCTTTATCTACTACAATGTTACCTAAAACATTTTAAATTAAAAACAATTATAATGTATTTCTCACCAGCTTTTATCCTCAGTGGTAGCTATGAGCTGTATAATTAGCACATTATTTATAGATGACAGTGATGTAACTTAAGTACCCATCAGTTAAGCCATTGAAATTGTCTGTACTGTTAAGTGCTCACAACCTGAACTGACCTGTACTTTTCTAAGTCTATTTTACTTAATGTTTTGCTGGTGCCAAGGGCATGAACTTTTAAGGCCAATGAATTTAACATTAAACATTGCACTGATTTCAATTTAGGTTAATTTTTGCATTTGCAAATTGTTAACTGCTGTGGTAGGTCCCTGACCAACTGGAGTTGACACATTTCCATTACCTCTGCCTTTTTTTTTGTGCTGCAGATCAGTGTGTAGCACCAAAGTAAAATGTTTCTGCATGTGGAATAGGGAGTGTTGATTTTTTATGTGCTACTATGTTTTCCTTCACTGTATAAAAGATGCACCACACTTGTCTTTAAGATTAGACAAAGGTTTCTGTGATTATGAGCACACATTTTAAAAATAAATATAAATGGTCAGCTTCCATGGACCATGTTTTATACAAAATAGATACGTTAACAGCACTGGAAATAATGTTGGATGAATGTTGGCTTTTTTACCTCTGCATTAAAAAAGTTCATGTCTAATTTCCATTGCAGTTCCTTGCTTATGTTATGCTATGATTCTTTTATCTTGCTCAGTACAGTGCTAGCTAAGTGTCTTACATGTAAACATTTGAGCCTGTATAATCAGTCTTTATTCCTCAACAAGGCAAAGACAGACGAGAGGAACTAAAACAGAGGAGATGAGGGAGGTGTGGAGCTGCTTTCCCATGCCCTTGTAGGGGAGCAGCAAGATAGCTGTGTGTGTGTGTGTGTGTGTGCGCACGCGCTGAGCTGTGTACTGCTCACGTCGTTGTCACCCCTCTGCTAACCCCTCTCCCCGTTTTGCTGGTGATGTATCGCCGCAGCGCTGCCGTTAGATGGAGAGCTGGGGTACTCATTAAGATTGGGAGTGATAGAGAAAATGGGGAGAAAGAGAGTGCAGGAAGGACATGAGCAGAAAAGAGATAAAGCATTTGCCTTTTGGAGTTGTTCCACCTCATTGTTTTCAACTTTTCTTTCACTCGCTTTCACTTTTAAGCGCAATTGTTGCTCTAAACCAGACGATTTAGTGTTGTTACTAAGTGCTTGTCCTGTTTTTGGAGGTGTAAGCCTGATATATTGATTACTCTGGAGAGACAATCAGAGACATAACGCTCCTCAATCAAATCCTAATCCTAATCCTGGACTCTTTGATGTCATTTCAACACTGTTTTAATGTCATTTTTTACTTTTTTGGGTATGAATATGAATCAGGCATTGACATGTGAAGTCTAGATTTTGGCCTGGCAACTAGTCCTGGAATGCTGGACGTGGTAATTTCCCTGCACAAATACACCTGATTCAACCCATCCATTAATTGGTAGATGTATTTGAGCAGGGCAGTTACTGAATTGGGCTGGAAACCAGCCCTCTGGAGGTATGCTGGAATGTGCAACCCTTGTCTGGATAATTTTTGGAATAATTAGGCACTCTGAATTCAAAATGAGGAGAAATAGAGTAAAATCAACAGTATCCTGCAAAAGAAACTACTGATGTGCTGATGTAGGATAACCTATATTTGTTTTACTACTTAATTTGGAAGCACCTCACATTTCAGCCATCTTGTCAATAGCAATAGGAGATTTTTGAATGAATCCTTTTGCGAGTTTGCCAAATCACACCTACACACAAAAACAAGCTCAAACTTCAGAAGAGAACCCATTTCTGGTGCTGCACATGTGTGATGCTGTCTAGTGCAGTGAGTAGATGCACAAATACAACCCATCAAACGCATGCTCACTCATCTGTTTTCATGATTGTTTTCATGATTTCATGTGTGTATGATTCTTGTGTTCACCACTCATAGACTGGGTTTGAACACTGGCTATGCATTCTGATTCATTTTGATATCAAGTTTTAGTGGGGTGGGTTTGTCATATAGTTCTTAATAATAAAACCCATTTGAAAACACATTATATTAATATATGCATAGGAATGTTTTGCTGACTGGAAGTTAACCTGGTATGCTTTTGTGGCAGATAAGACTTTTGTAATAATGAAGTTTGCCTCTTCAGGCAAACACTAGCACTAGAGCTAACCAGCAGTAGATGATGACACATATGCTTCTAAACAAAGGATGATGTGCCAGGGTGTTAGTTTGTTGTGGTAGCAATAACTATGGAGACATCCAATCACACCACTCTGATTTTTCCATCATGTCCTTAACAATGCATCAAGCTACTTGCATTTTATAGTAGCAATTACAGAACACATCACTTACTTAATGCAGTCACACTTTGCATACCAGTTAAATGTTGTGTTTAGGACACAGTGTGCCCTTATATGAGCTATAAAGCTGAACATACCTTTGTTACCTTTGTCCTGAATAATATATTCCATATATATGACAGTCACTGCCATGAAAAAGATTTTAGATTGCAGTTCTGGGGTAGTAAAAACACACCCTGTTGTCCAAAATCTTTAGTTTGCCACTATATGTTGATAATCCTGTACCACTTTAACAGAGAGTTGGGTGTGCTTTAAGAGAGTTGAGAGACGTTTAGCTGATGCATTTATGGAACTGGGTAAGATTT
Organism: Hemigrammopetersius urotaenia; assembly: GCA_037974485.1. Classification (NCBI taxonomy): domain Eukaryota; kingdom Metazoa; phylum Chordata; class Actinopteri; order Characiformes; family Alestidae; genus Hemigrammopetersius; species Hemigrammopetersius urotaenia. The sequence continues at coordinate 3,736 of JBBPDC010089608.1, forward strand.
GGGTCAGTATTCTTAGCAATATTATCCTCTTTACTTCAGTGCTTAAACTACTAATTCAGTGGTGCCACCTGATAGCTTGTATGTTTTCTCCTTCACTTTCCATGATGGTGTATTGAATACTTACTACTGGTAGGACAGTTCAAACTAAACCTCTAGAACTGGATGAGTCCTGTGACCTTCCAGATAGTTTGCAAGCGAATTCAATCACCCAAATTGATGCTTTATTAGTAATGTAATAGTGGCTAATAGAAGCTATCTGTTTCTGTTTTTTGTTGACCAATATCCCAGCATGCACTGTGCTAAATTTCAGCATGCCATGCAGCATGACCATGTTAATTTTGGTGATAAGGCTTTATGAGTCACTACTACTTAGTGCAGATAAGCTTCATCATACAGCGTTTGATCATCCTGTCATGATCATGTTTTTTTACAAGTATCAAATGGTCTGTGTTAAGTTGTAGAGCCAACTTCGTTAAGCTGTAGACCGCACTTTGATGTAGGTCAGCCAAAATAGCCGGGGACTAGTTTGCAAAAGAAGGTTTTGCAGTTTTTCATATTATGCAAATTAGGCAGAAGTGCATGTCCAACATGATGAATGAAGAGGAACAAAGTTTGAGTCTACTACAGATTTGAAATGTGTCTTACTTTAGTGAATAGTAAGAAGAGGAGGAATCTGATGAATTCTAATGTGCAGTGTGTCTTCCTATGTTTTAGGGGATGATGCAATGAAAATGAAAATGGAAAAAAAATAACAGGGCTCCAGCACGGAATGCTGATAAAAGCTAGTGTGCTGGCTGTGTGGTAATACTTGCTCTATGTGGGCTAGGTCAAAGCACTCATTAATAAGATTAGATAAATAAATAAATAATTTCCACAGGGCTGTCGACCTCTTTTGTATGCCATTTAGCAGCTGTCCTTATTACAGATGTGACAGACAAGATGAATGCCCAACTGTGACCTGCAGCTTGCCCAGATCTGCTATGAAAGCAGTGTAAGGAGCCAAACTGATGAAAGTTAATCCAGGGAATTCAGCTCAGATCACAGTAGCGTATGCATAACCTGCAGCCATCTCAGCACTGAGCTCTCTCTGATACCACCTGTCATACTGTCAGCTGACACATGACAGAACCCATTTATCCCCCTTATTCCCAATCATCTGCGAACACACACACAGAATTACTTTTATATTAGACCAGACTCTTTCTTCAGGTCATGACTATCCAAATAGGATGCCTGAGTTTCAGTGTTATACTAAGTCTAAGAGCAATTGTTGGGTCACTCTTAAGACACACATGCAAAAATCTTTTTACTGGATGTACTGGTGTGCAGAATAGTTATTTTATTGATTACAAGCTAAACTTGTTTTTCTGTTTTATACTGAACAACAGATTTGTATTTATGCCAGTGTGCTGTGATGTAACATTTTAATTATTTTGAATTTCAAATGTATTATCTTATATTCACTTAATGCAGTTAAATCATGAATATATCTTGATTCCCTAAAACTCCATCAAAAACATCAATATTTCCACTTGACTTATGCTTTATCATAAAAACATAATAAAGTGCAAGTAATTATAGTATGTGTATTGTAATGTACTGTATAGGGGTTTAACGATGCACTCAGTCCTTATAAAGGGATTGGACTGGGTTGCTGACTGGTGTTTGTTGATACAGGCTTAATTGTTCTAACTAATTAAATGCTTATTCCTCATGATACATTATCACATGCTCATTATCACATCATGACATTACATTATTTTTGCACTGCCATATCACGATTTGCGGATGCATCGTACCACCCCTGACAGAGATTCCATAAGACATGTTTGAATGCTGAAAAACATGTTTCTGGTGTAACAGTGTAAATCAGGGAAAAATTTACATTTGAAAGTATACCACGGTGCCACCACCAAACTAACTCTCAGGTTTTTGATGACAACTAAATCTGCTGAAAGGCCGAGGGAATACAAGTCAGCAGCGGAAATCTTTTCTTCTTCTTCTAACGCTGAACAGGCGGGCTTTTAGCCCATCATGAACCACATCTCCAATTATCTTTCAGTCCCCAGAGCTGCTCTACTCCTTTTCTGTCGACATCAATTATACATACGATACACTAAATACTTTAGATTTGCACACTGGCTCATTTGCATAATTCCCAGCATCCCGGTTGGCACAGAAACTGAAAACTGGCAGTTCAGTGAGATGGTGATGGTAGAGTTCACCTCTCAAGCGTGGAGCCCAGGAGAAAAGCTAAATCATTTAGGATTTTGACTGCTCTTTTTTCTGCCCCTATCTTAATTTAAGCAATTGTAACTGAGAAGCTTTGACTTTTGATATCTTGGTTTAGCGTGGAATATGCAGCACAGGCTGGGAGACTGCATTTTTTAAACTTGTCAGACTGTTTGCAGCTCTGGGGAATGTGCCATCTGCATCGGTGAGAGTGATGGGTACCTCTGCTGATGGACAGACTTCAAAGCCTGTCATACTTTGTCTCTCTCCATAGAAAAGAACTAGCATAATCACTGGCATAAGATTTAGTCTTGCATCTGGTTGCACCGTAGGAAGAGTCACCCTCAGCATTGGAGGAGATAACAACCAGAGCACTGTTTGTAGTGTTCTCCAGGTTTTCTGATCCAGGGTTTACTGCATTTAATTAATGACTGTAAAAATTAATTCCAGGTAATCTTCTGTTAATTAGGTTTGCATAGAATGATGTTCCAGATTGATGCAGTGTGTGATGTTAAATGAAGCAAGAGATGGATGAGCGAGTGATGTGGCTGTCATCTCCGTTAAAGCCGTTGAGGCTGCATGATCCCACAGAGAGGTGACTCAGGGCTGTAATGTGTTCTAGTGTTTATGCTGTTTAGATTCTCTCTCAGCCCCCTTCCCCCACCCTGCCACAGAGAGGAGGAGTAATCCTGTTAAATCACTGCTTTGTATTTGAGTGGGTGAGCAGCCTGGAGCATTGCTTGCCTCACATATCCAGCCTCACCGCCATCCATAATGCCGGATCGGGTCCGTGATGTTGCATTAGTGCAGGACATCTAGGGGTGGACAGATTAGACCTAGCCTTGGACCAAATTGCACTGCTACTGGCAACTGCCCTTTGAATTTACTATTGAGTGTAGGCCTAGGTTTACACCGTGTAACCAGTGCCAGCCTCTGATGCTTTAAAGAATCTGTTTGGATACTAGAGATGCAGCTCTGCAGAAATACAGAGAATTGGAGAGTTTACAAGACACAGATTAAACACAGTTCTAATTATAAGTATAAATGGAGAATCACCATGGCGAACAGTCTGCGTTTGTTGTGTTGTATTATGGATGCCAGCGAACCAACGGAGAGAGCAAGAGAGTGAGTGTGAGACGCCAAAGATTGTGAACTGGCAACTGTCCAGTCAGTAGTGGAACTGCAAGCAGCCTTGGACAGAATCCAAGCTGTGTAGTATAGCCTTAAACCATTTTTGAGTAAAAACACTTTCATTGAAAAAATTGTGAAAGTAACTGTATCAGCAACAGTTCCCATGTCAATGTGTGTTAATAGCCTACATTTTTGCCAATGGAGTCTCCTGAGTATATTAATTTATTGTCATGTGACCAATTTTCAAATTCTCTCTTGCCTTAAGACTAAGCAGCTTGATTTTGTTACTGTGCCTTTAAAACTGAAGTATGTAAATAAGTGAGACATCACTTTTAACTTAAGTGTGAATAGGAGGGGCTAAATTCCTATAGGTGGATATATGTTAGTTCAGATTCACTAACAAGAACGAATGGCTTGCTATAGAACCTTGCTCTGAATGGTTTCATTTTTCCAGTGTTTTCCAATTATATAAGTTGTTTAGGTCAATTACTTTTTTGTTCTTGTGCTATTTTAGGGAAATGCGTCTAAATTATTATTACAGCAGGTAGAGATTAGGTTAAAAACACTGAATTTCTTTAGAACCATAAAATGTCTTCTGGCTTTGCCCTAAAAAACCCTTTTAGTATCTTTTTAGGAGTGTGTTGTTGAACTTAGTACAAACAACTTGAGCTGTTCAGTTTATTCCTCTTAAAATTATGTTTCATGTGCATGTTTTTCACAAATGCATGCAATTTGATTGACAGGACTTTCACATGTTACTGTCAATTGTTTTTTATCTGAACTATCTCTGAAAGGGAAGAACATTCGGGAGCATCACTGAAAGAGAGGAAAACCAAACCCAGTGTATATGAATGTATACGATTACTCATAATAGTAAATTAATTATTAGTTTATTCAATGGCTAAAACCATTAAACTAGTGTGTATCATCCATCAGCATGGGAACTGAAGTTTGTTAGTAGTTATGTTTTTCATTTTGGGGTTTTTTTTTTTAGGTCAAATGAAACACAAAATAAAACATTTACTGAATGTAAATGACTTCAGTGTAACTGTATGAAATGCAAGTTGTTTTCTTCACAGATATACTTAAGCAAAAATGTTTGAAAAAAGTACACATCCCAATGCAAAACTTTATGTAGTTTATATAAATGAGTAAATGGAACTTGTTACTACCTACCAGTATACTTTCACTAATGCTTTATCATTCATGTATAATGCATATGAAGAAGGACAAACAAACAGAACACAATGATAAGGGCAATTTTTAGCAAAAGTGTGACATGGCCATGTGGTTAGGCTGCTGCTTGTGACTGATCATGCTTGTCAGGCACAGTGATTCAGTGCAGCATGTGATGCCAGACAACCGCCACAACAATCAAAGCAGTCTACCATCAACACACACCCCAGAACCTCCACCTCAGACCTTTCCCTTCTGTGGTGCTGACCACTCAGCCTGACCTAAAAGTCAATGCATGGACATGTTTCTCCTCACACACCAGCTGAATGACCCTTTATTGTAAGCTTAATTTCAAGCCACTGGCTGAAAGAGATGGTGTCCTGTCTTCTCTGGTAGCACAGAATAGATCTATTACATACAGACAAAATGGAACTTGGACAAATTTAAATGTATTCAGGCTTTTTAAAAAAGGCCAAACCAAACTGACATTGAAAGATGACAACTTTTATTGTAGCCCTGCACTCTGGCTTACACTCAACAGTCATAACTACCTGCCTAATACTGCGTAGGTTCCCCTCATGCTGAAAGAACTGCTCTGACTCTAAGAAGCATGAACTTTATGTGGTATCAGGCACCAAGATGATCACTGCAGGTCTTTTAATTACTGTAAGTTGTGAGGTGACCTCCATGGATTGGACTAGTTTGTTCAGCACATCCCACAGATACTTGATCAGATTGAGATGGGGGCAATTTGGAGTCAATACCTTGAGCTCTTTGTCATGTTCCTCAAAACCATTACCTCAGATTTATCATCCTGGTGAAAAAGGGGTCTTTTATAGAAAACCACTGACATGGTGTGTACTGGGTCTACAACTATGTTTAGGTAGGTGCTATACGTTAAAGTGACATCCACATGAATGTCGTATTTTCCCGCAGTATATTACAAAGATCATCCCACTACCTCTTAAACCACTTTTGGTAGGAACCAACCACTGTATACTGGGTACATCCCACAAGAACCTTTATTTTGTCCACAAGGCATCACAGTTTGGTTCTTGTCAAAGTCGCTCAGATCCTTATGCTTACCCATTTTTCCTGCGTCCAGCAAGAACTGACTGTTCATTTGCTGGATGCTATATCCTACTCTTTGACAAGTGTTAACAAAATAATCAATATTATTCCCTTCACATGTCAGCAGTTTTAATGCTATGGCTGATTGGTGAAGCATCCAGAAACTGCAGTATATTCAGAACAGCGCTGCCAGGATCCTGATGAGTGTGAGCAAGCTTGACCACATCACCCCTATGCTGAAAACCCTCCACTGGCTACCTGTCCCACTCAGGATAGAATACAAGGTCTCCCTCCTCACCCACCAGTGCATTCACAGACATGTCCCCCTTTATCTACAGGAACACCTCAACCCCCACACCTCCTCACGCACCCTCTGTTCTGTTAACACAAAGCTCTGCAGCATCGGTCTTTCTTGTCTATGGCTCCAAGGCTGTGGAACACCCTCCCTGACTACCTGAGAGCCCCACAATCTATTATTGTGTTTTTAAATGAAACTTAGAGTCATCTTTTTTGCTAATGCTTTGTATAGATTTTTTTTACTCTGTAGCACTTTGAGATTGCTAAAATAAAAAGTGCAATACAAATAAAATCTATTATTATTATTGGCAAAGACTGCTGCTTGTCACGGCCACGGCCTGGACTGGCGTAGCCGTGCCATGGTTTTTGGTTTTTGTTCCCTTTTCTGTTTTGGTTATC
>JBBPDC010089619.1:0-10041 GCA_037974485.1 Hemigrammopetersius urotaenia
AGAAGAATGAGAGAGAGAGAGAGAGAGAGAGAGAGAGAGAGAGAGAGAGAGAGAGAGAGAGAGAGAGAGAGAGAACACATTAGATCCTTATCCCCCGATGCTGGGTTTCATCATTACTGCACAATGCCTGCTTTTCTCATTAATCACACAACACCCTTCACATCTGCCCTTTAATAACGCAGGCCACATACGCACACGTTCCCCTCCTCACACATACACACACACAAACACACGGAACCCAAGCTTCTGAGGGCCCTTCATGTCAGAAAAAGCTCTCCGGCCGGCCCGGCCGGCAGCGCGGGCAGCTTTTGTGTGCCGGAGGAGCTGAGAGAAAGGAATCTACGCGGGAAGCAGCCTGAAAAGCCATAATGGTGCTTCAGCTGGAGAGAAGGGGAGGAGGAAGGAGAAAAGCTTAATGAATATAGCATCCTCCTCTCCTAGAAAGGACACTTAACCCTCTCCAGGCCAAGGAAATACCTGAGTCAGCCAGCCCAGTGACTACCCACAGACCAAATAAAATTATATATATACAGAACCACTGAGACACCTGGCCATAATTACATGGCATTTTGTAGGTAAGTAGTGATGAATAATTAATAATAATAATAATAATAATAATAATAATAATAATAATAATGATAATAATAATAATATACAATAATTTTCTGGCAAATAAAAGGGACTCAAATTATATGGCAGTAAAGAATATTGAGTGTATTTGTAGTAAGTAAATCTTAGTGTGTGTGTCTATATCTATCACTCTCTCTCTCTCTCTGTATATATATATATACGAAACTATTGAGACACCTGGCCATTACACCAAGGACTTTGATGTCACTGCATTCAAATACATAGACTTTAATATGGAGTCGGTCCCCCTTTGCAGCTATAACAGCTTCCACTCTTCTCTGAAGGCTTTCCACCAGATTCTGGAGTTTCTGTGGGAATCTGTCTCCATCATTCTGTAGCATTTATGAGGTCAGACACTGATGTTGGAGGAGAAGGTCTGGATCACAGTCTCCGTTCAAGGTGCTGGATGGGGTTGAGGTCAGGGCTCTGTGCAGCCAGTCAAGTTCTTCCACACTGAACTCCTCCAGCATGTCTTTATGGAGGGGCAACGAGAAATTACAATGTCGTGCAACTATTGGAGAGTCTTTATTAATAGAGAAAATACTGACATTTGTGGCTTTTTTGTGCTGGCAACTGGGAATCCCTCAACACTCCATTTGGAGGGAAATGTAGCCCTAACACTTCACCCTACCCCTTTATTCAGACACAAATTGGCACACCCTACCCAAAAACAACCGGGTGGAGCAAAGTGGTAGATGCCGTTGGTGAAATGGGAGTGGGAATAGCAATAAATAATTTTAAACCCCGAAAAAATCTAGCAGTATAAAAAAGTATTGGGGTTTTAGCTCAATATCCCCGATCCCCAAGTCATCCCTGCTTTTCATTAAGCTAAAGATAACTTACTTTGAACTTAGTTATACATAAAGTTAGCTAGCATTAGCTTTCTCGAAGCTAGAAGTAGCTTCTTACATAGATAGTTATACATTTAGGTAGCATTAACTGTGACTAAACACTGGCTTAAAAAGTAACTTACTTGTAAATGTAGCTAGCTTATGATTTAATCATGCAAAATGTACTTTATATTTACCTAGCTATATATGAATCTGAATCTGAATATTCCTTATTTCTTACTGCAGAGAAATAAATGTGTGTTATCTAATCTAATTTGATCTAAATCTAAGTCTAATCTGATCTAGATTAATAGACCACCATGGGAACGGACAGTCCTCACATATGTTATCGACACTAAATAAGCACATGATACATAAATTGTTACCAAAGATAATGAGGAAGGTTTCAATCACTAGAAAGAAGTAAATGCATGTAACCTAAATGCATGTAATCTAGAACTGATGCATTTTAAAGCTTGTTCTATTCTCTACCGCTCAACAAAATATACACTGTCAAAATAAAAGTAGCCGAGTCGTTATTTGTGAACAGAATCTTGTGAGCCAAAGAAAGAATTGCCTGCTTCCTACACCAAAACCTGTGATGCTGGCGAAAGCGCAGGTGGTGATACTTCATCCAAAATTGTCATTTCCACTGCACTGGTTCCTGTGCCGGTTCCCAATTTTGGAACCAGTGCCGCGCTTTTCCACAAAAAAAAAATTCTAAACTCTGCTAGTCCCGTACCTGTGACGTCACGAGCGGTGGGCGGAGTCTTACACAATCATTGTTTATGTCGATCTCTTCCAAAGGTAATAACCCGCTGAATAATCTGCATTTGGACGCTGAAATAAATCCTCAAAGTTTGGAGAATAACCAGCAAGCAGGAACTGAGTTCGGCCATGTTTGTTTCTGTTTAGTGGGCGTGGCCTGTCACGTATTCTCACGCGGCTCCCGCTGAGCTCCTGGTGTAAATGCAGGCCGGTTCCTGGCACCAGCACCAGTGTAGTGGAAAAGGGGTAATTGTCATAATAATAAAGAAAGCACTAAAGCACAGGCCCAGGACGGTTTCTGCCGCATGGGTTAGGTCACCCCTCACACAGCCCAACTGGAAATCCAGTTAGAGCTGTGCTCGGCGAGCATACGAGCAGAAAGCCCATGCCGAGATATAATCAATAAGCCTTAGCATGTGGCTCTGATCAAGCTCGTATAATCTGATAACAGCAACTTACTTAGGCAAATGTGGTAACCAGGCAGATTATTAAAGTCATGAAGTGTTCACTGCAGCCAGAAAGTCAGCAATTACATCTCAAGGACATTTCACCAGCCCTCACTGAAATTGAGATTGGCATCCAAGGTCGAGAGATTAGAATCCAAGGAGTTAGATAAGCCTCATGGGGAGGGCGATGCTGGTGGGTGAAAATACAGTATCTTATCCGCTTACCCCCCCCACAAGTTTTTATTACGGCTGCAAGTTACTGTAAAGTGCATCATAGCAAAAATGCATGTCAAATGAAAGGTGTATTTTCAGTTTACCCGTTACTGTAGCTATTTTCAGATGGGGGTTTTGTTCAGATAACATGTTTTGTTTTGAAAATAAATACACATCCTTTACTGGCCGTAAATTAAGGTATACTTCATGTTAGAAGTGCAAATAGAATATGGTCACATAAGAGACATACACACGTTTTCATACAATCACACATTTTTTCATTTTCATGCAAAGTCAGTTTTTTCAACAAGAAAAAGTCAATTACCATTTTTTAAGTAAAAATAACAGACCTGATAGTAAAGTCACATATAATTTACACTGGAAGTGGAAAAATGTATAGTCGCATATATAGGGGAGACCGGGGATGGTTGTAACATGCTAATGTGGTGATAAGGAGGCTTAACTGCAAATGACATTTGAAACAGTTGTGCGATGACATCAGCAGAAAGAAGTTTGCTGGTCTCTATGCAGTCAATGCTACTGGCAGCGCAGACCCTCCAGTGATTGTGTTCCCATGCTTGCATTATGCAGATTACTTTGTATCGGTATCAAGTTTTTGACAGAATCCTTCTTTCCTAACGTTACACTTCAACCCCAGGCTATGTTACAACTTACCCAGACTATGGGGTGAATTGTAGCACGTCATCCCTTGTTTTTTTCTGTTTGCCTTGCAGAGATAACAGGTACACAATTTAATAACAGACACATGTAACCAGTTTGTATCACAGTTTGATCACTGGAGCTCTAAGATACAGACAGAAATGTCAAAAATGTTACAACCATCCCCAGTCTACCCTACACATATGCTCATGTTTTCATGCAATCAGGTTTTTTAATGTACTTTCTAGCACTTTTTATGCAAAATTTGTTTTTCAGCAAAAAAAGAGAACGCACACATTTTTATGTTCAATTTTTATGTCTTTCTTGAATTGAACACATTGAGGGAAATGTAACATATTGGAGGTCTGTGCAATGTTTTTTAGCTGGGGGTTACTAAGAACAGTTTGTTCAAGAAACAGGCTGTTTTTTATATATAAAAAAGGAAGCAGGTCATCTTCGCTGGTTCCTAGAGGTGAATATATTAATAGGCCATGGTGTGAGAGCAGACTTTATGGTAAACGAGCAGATCATGTCACTGATCAGCAAATGATTTGATAAGATCAGTGTCAGACACTGACACGTTGGTTTCCTGTCTGCATGTGCATGTAGCCTACAGAAAACCACCAGATGAGCGTTGTAATGGGGGGAGCGTTGGGGGAAACTGCAAACAGGCGAGAGTCGTCACAAGCACATAAAACCCCGAAGCTCTAAATCAAAACATGGAAACTAACTTCGATGCTTTAATAATAGCCACACGGGGCGAAGACATTATCTCACGTAAACTGACAAAAGTGTCTGATAATACAGCTTTAAAGTGATAGACCTGTGAAAAATTATACAATTCTCACCCTCTACCCCTTCCCCTTTACCCTGAATCAGGATTGGCAACTTTCAAGAGTTCAAAGTTTCCTTGTTTTATGCTTAAAATTGTTTCATAATGATCCCAAGTGTAAGCATTTTTTTCATATGCAGTGTGAATGCAGTATTAAAACAGTATCTATTTTATATCACTTACCAACTCCGTGCAGTTTGAGGTGTGTAAAGTGTGTAAAAATGATGTCAATTTGTGGTATACAGTAATCCTCCGCTTTTTGCTGGGTTACATTCCAGGAGCACCCGCGAGTAGTGAAAAACCGCGGTGTTGTGTTTTGGTTAAAAAAAAAAAAAAGCCTAAAAATGCTTATTTTTATAGAAAGAACCATTAGCATTAGCAGTTAGCATTTGCAGCATGCGGCAAGCCAAAACAAACACTCGTACACAAAAGAGACGATGAAATAACTTTCTCTACCCACATGTTTAGACAGGGCACATCCTAGCAATACTAAATAAATTAAGATAACTGTTGAAAATGGGGGGGGGGGGGGGTTAAAACACTAAAATAAGAGGGAAAAACACGAGGCAGTCATGCTCAATGCCACAGAAGCTTCTTCTTCTTCTTCTTTTTATGGTGGTTGACAACTTTTCAGTGTATTACTGCCACGGCTGGACTAGTTCACATGGGAAGTGCAAATAGTATGCGGTCACATATGACATATACACGAATGTTTTCACTTGATCACGTGTTTTTTCACACATAAATACACAGCTACACATTTTAATGAACATATTGGGGTGAAAAAACAAACTATGGCCTGTATGAAAATTATTAACATCTGTTAAGATGTTTAATTCAAAAACATAAACTGTGTTCTTAGATTTACAGAACACCACCATATATTTGTTCCATTTGGAGGATGTGTTAACTTACAGTACGTACTTAAAATGATACCCAAGCTGACCACTGAAAGTCGACAATGGGCACATGACCATCAGAACTGGGCCATGGAGTGATTTAAGGAGGTTGCCCTTTCTCATAGTGCATGCCACCATGCACTATGAGAAGAAGGCCAGTCTGTGGAGGCAGTGTGATGCTCTGGGTCATGATCTGCTGGGTAACTTTGGGTCCAGCATTCATTACTTTGATATGGACCGCCTACCCTAACATCACTGCAGACCAAGTTCACCCCTTATGTTTCCCAATTGAGGCGGCCTCTTTTAGCAGGATAACGTTTTGAGGAACCATTGAGTTCAAGGTGCCTCCAAACTCCCTAGAAAATCAACGAAACATCATTTGATCTGTGATGTTCAAACATCTGCGTACAACTGTAGGCTAGCCTTTCTCAACTGTAGGCTAGCCTTTCTCAACTGTAGGCTAGCCTTTCTCATCAGCTACATAAGTCATGTCGCACCAATGCAAAAGAAACAAATTACACATGCCAAACATGTCTTGACAGGTTGTGGTAAGCTGAATAATGCATTAGCAATCACACTACTGTTCTAATGTTTTATTATTATTATTATTATTATTATTATTATTGTTGTTGAATTTGGCACCTATTTTCCTCCTGCAGTTTTTGAAGTATGGGCATGGTCAAAGTATGGAAACGTCTGTTACTATCCCCTGCAGTGCAGGCAAATATAAGTTTTTGATTGGTTGATCAGGGGCCAAGTATTGGTCATTTTAAAAGTCAAGTTTTGTGGTCGAGTCAGTTCTGTAATATATGGGGCGTAAAAGAGAGAACGGTCCAGTCGCCTTCAAAATGTGTTTTGGAGTCTGTGATGTCACGGAAATGGCGTCTCCAATGCTACAAAACTTAAAGACACACAAACACAGAGAAACAAATGTGGAGCAAAACACACAGCAGACTCATACACAGACCTCAAGACCCTAAAGCTCAGGTCAGTAAAAAACAAGACATGTGTCACTGTTATGGTTTAATTAAAGATAACTAGCCTGTTAATGCTGTTACGCACTCAGCTTGGTAAGAGCCTGTGAATTCATGCCCCCTGATGGTACAGCAGTATAGTGTTGATGATCGTTTCTGAATAAGAAGATCATTTCTGTGATGCAAGCATTTCTTTTTCACACAAAGTATGCTTATCTCCAAAAACTGGTTTTATAGCAGCCATTCAATCATTCTTCACATTTTCTGATGGAAATGCATGTAGTTTCTGTATTTCAGCCTATCCGTAAGGGAAAGGGGGGGGGGGGGTGCAAAAAGATAAAGAAGAGGCAAAACTCTGTGAGATATCCAATACTCAGATAAACAGCTGTTTAAACATTTCCCTGATACAGAAATTGGCTCAGTCTGTCCGGAGTAGGACTTCAAACGGCAGGAGCAAGTGAGTCGTATTTACATAACGGCAAAAGACACAGAGCCCATTAACCGAGTGCAATAAAACCAAACCTCCATGCCGCTCTTCCTATAACGCTGATAGGCCTGATCCCTTTGCTCAGCCACAAACAAATATCCAACAAACTATGTTTACTTTAGCCCAATGTGATCGCCGTAAAGAAAAAAAAAACATGTGCTCCTCAAAACCGATACGTTTATCCAAAGTTATCCCTGGAAATCGTTTCCCTCTGTACCGAGGGAGGGAAGTCGACTTCCTTGTCGAGGATTTCCAGAGAGATTAGGATTAAATAGCCCGACTGTTGATTTGAGATGTTTTCTTTCTTTTCTGAACACGTAGGCCTTTCCCTCCAGGACTGATACCAACAGTTTATAGGATTACTTGCTGAATGTAGAGTGGTAGGTTACATTTATATATATCAGTGTGTGTGTGTGTGTGTGTGTTTGCAGTGTGTTGTAAGTTATGTATGAAGTCTTAAAATAGCTTTAAGCTAGAGTTCACAACTGTGGGAAAGGTAAGAGTTTTAGCTGCCCACAGGGCTGATAAGCACATCAGCCCTTTTTATAGGCCTCTGTCAGATGAACATAAATGTTCTGAACTTACTTACATGTTACTTTATTGGAGCTTCAAAATCGACAATAAATGCTGATAATAACTGATCATAATAACTGGAGTTGTTCATGTTGTTTATGGTTGGATTAATATATACACAACCTGTCAAAAGTTTTAGAACACCCCAGTTTTTCTGTTTTGGGACACTATCTTTCTGTAGGACGAACCCGACCAAAAGCTCCACAATTATTTCCCACTTCTGGGTAACCTCATGATTCTTAAACCTCTCGCAGTTCAGCTCTGTCCTCTCTACTGTTTCATGCTGTTTATTGTACTTATTGGACTGATTGAATTTTAATTTGAAAAAAAGCTTGAAACCCAAGGGGTGTTGTAAAACTTTTCACAAGTAGTCTTCACACACACATATATAATACATGTATATATATATGTGTGTGTGTGTGTGTGTGTGTGTGTGTGTGTGTGTGTGCGATGTCAGTCTTATCAAATTTCTCCAAAATAGTAACTTTTGTGGCTTTGAATTTAAATTAGAATTGAAATTGACTGAATTAGATGTTTTTGTAATTTTGGACCATTGCTTTTGGTCCATTCATTATTAACATTTTCGCACAATGACAGAAGACATTTTCAGATGCGCTAGAGACAGAGACACTGTTTTCATACACTTCCATTGTAAACATTTCCAAACAAACACTAAATTGGACAAAAATAGAGAAAACATCAAAGACAAAACTGTTTTGCTTTGTCCCCACTAAGCTTAACAAAAGAACTTGCAGGTATTATTCAGCCTCAAACACACGAATACAGCAGTACCAGGAACAGAGCTTCAGCAGCTTAATGAGCTTCCAGCTCCCCTCCAAGGCCAGCGAGGGGAACAGCTGACTCTCAGATACCTGAGCCCACCAAACTGCACACACTTCACGTCAGAGATTCGCGACCGCTGTGTTTCTTTTGATGGCTTCTGTGAGATTTTTGGGAAGGTGTGTTGCTTAACAATTCATTTTTAAATGAAACTTTTTGTTATTGTGATATTGTGATATTGTTTTGTGTTTGAGGTACAATACAATATTTAAAAACAATTCTGAATGAGGAGCCTTAAAAGAAATCAAATAAAAGAAAGAAAGAAAGAAAAGAATGAATTAACAAAAAGAAGGAAAGAAGGCAATAAGGAAAAAAGAAAGGATGAATGATACAAGGAAAGAAGGAAAAAAGAAAGATGGTAAGATATTCAAATTAAAGAAGAAAGAAAAACAGGAGGAAAAAGGAAGAAAGAAAAAAGAAAGGATATAACAAGGAAAGAGGGAGGGAAAAAAGAAGGTAAGAAAGGCTAAAGAAGGAAAAAAACAAAAGAAAAACAGGACGGAAATGAAAGAAAGAAAGAATGTAACAAACAAAGAAGGTAAAAAGAAAAAAGGTAAGAAAGTCAACATGAAGAACGAAATTAAGCGAGAAAGAAAGAAAGAAAGAAAGAAAGAAAGATAATGTAACAGGGAATCAAGGAACTGGGAGAAAAGAAAGAAGGTAAGAAAGAACAAAAGAAAAAGAAAAAATGTAACAGGCAAAGAAAGAAAGAAAGAAAGAAAGAAAGAAAGAAGGTAAGAAAGAAACAAAGAAAGAAAGAAAGAAAGAAAGAAAGAAGGTAAGAAAGAAACAAAGAAAGAAAGAAAGGTAGACAGATAGAAGAATATGTGACGAGTATAAATCTGATTGAAATTTTTGTTCGTTTTGCGCAGTATAATGGACAGAAATGTGCTGTTCTTGGTGTAGTGATGTAATCTGGAGGGGAAAATACATACTTGTACAAACCCGACATGCTCCCCATGCTGACACCAAACACACCAAACCCACTGAAACTAACACGGCAGTGTTAACATTCCAGTGGCCAGGTTGGGAAAAAAGAGGGGAAAAGAGCTTTGGAAACCCTTTTTCCCGAACACTTAACATGGAATTAGACGCACATGTGTGAGCATTAGTTTAATGAAATATACCCTTCCGCTAATCCCACCTGTGGTAATGAAACTGCCTTTTTTAAAGAGAGAGAAAGGGATGCAGAGACAGGAGAAAATCCTCACATTACGTAGTTTTTCCCCTCGGACTCTGTGTTCATATAAACGGAGCGGGAACGCTGCATGCTGGAACCTGATTTGTGAGAAGTGTCCTGTTTTATTTTGGAGTGCAATAAACAGGCGCACACCATGTTTGAATTATCCGACCCTCACAAGACGGCTCCTCGCGAGGCTGCAAAGCAGCTTTTGTTTAATTTCATGTCCTTCCTGTTTTGCTCCGAGGAGCTGAAAGTGAAGGGTCCTTCATGCCCGTTTTGCTTGACGCTGTAAAACGTCGGACGTAAAGGTAAATACAGCACCTCTGTGTGTCAACGGCTTGTGGATGTTCGTAACACTTCCAGCAAATGGCGTTGCATGAACACGGATGTCAAATTTAGCTGTAAGTATTAACGCTCAGCCTAATTTTAAGAGCAAGAAGGAAAAAAGAAAGGATGAATGATACAAGGAAAGAAGGAAAAAAGAAAGATGGTAAGTTTGGTGGGTCCATTCTCCAAAATTTCATAATAGGTTTACAGTTAACAAGCAGTAACATTAAGAACTGAATAGCTTACTTACTTACTTACGGGTGGAGGTAGCTCAGTGGGTAGGACACTTGCCTCCAGACCAAGAGATCATGGGTTTGAATCCTACCTTCAGCACCACCACTGGGTCCCTGAGCAAGACCCTTAACCCCAAGTTGCTCCA
>JBBPDC010089640.1:0-10041 GCA_037974485.1 Hemigrammopetersius urotaenia
TGTGTATTCAAGTGGGAAAAGTGTACTATGTATAGACACACTTGTATATTTTTCCTTGCTCTAGAAATCAGTCCAGATCTGAATCTGCATTTGATTTTTAATCCTTGGCCTTTTAAGCCCTCATGTAGTTCTGATCACACTGTTTAACTGGGTTGTACTGGTTAAACACAGGCCTTTTTACAGTAAAGCAGCTTCACATAAACAGGGATTCGGGCCTTGCAGGGAAAGAAACTCCCTAAGAAAAACCTGACCAATCTGAGACCAAGCCTCTGCTGAAAGTTTTCCTCCTTGCCAGCTACGCTAATCCAGAATTCTTAGTTAAGGCCAGGGATCAGCAGCAGCAGATGTGGTTGGATTGGAACAGGTTGGGAGCGATGGCTGATCAGATTTACGTTAGGAGCTGCTGGACGGTCGGCTCGGGGCTTCGGCGGGGCTGCCTTTGGTGTGTTAATCTGGTGTCGTGCGTTAACGATGAACCAGCCTTGCCGTGCCACCTTCATGCCTCCTCTCAGATCCCCTGGGAACAGATGGTTGAGGTCAGGGAGGAGAAGAGCGTGTGCATTTTCCTCCTTCAGCAGTGGAGATTGGGGAAAGTGTGTCATATGTGAGTGTATGTTGATTTTTGTGGATATTTTTATCGATATTTTCCCCATTGACTACCAGCACAAACATATGCCTGATGATTAGACCGGAAACACAGGAATGCAGAGTGCCTGCTTGTGACAGACGGTAAGTACTAGCATAAAAAAAGTAGTGTTTACTCTGTACCGCGTCCCATCTGATCTCCCCGGACGCCGAGCATACCAATGCCTGCCTCCAGAGCTTGCAGGCGCTCATTTGTACCACTAGGAGGCAAGCAACTGTAGATCAAAGGAACTTGATTTCTTCTTTACCCATTTGGAAAAGGAAAGCAGCAGCATGCTTCATGTTTCTGATTAGTTTGCTCAGTCCTTTTAACCAGAGTGTGTTTGTGTGTGTGTGTGTGTGTGTATTAGTCGTTTTGTTTTCATGCCCCAAAGATTTGTAAATAAAACATTGGCGAACGGCGAGTGAGTCATTTCTGCAGCTGTGGAGCACCTCTTTATGTGTCTGTAAATAGATCTCCCTGGAGAATCTCGGCCCCCAAAACGCAGCTTGCGAGCGATTTGATCGCATCTTGCGTCACGGTGTTCGTCAGTGACACCTTTGAACGATGCAACAAAAGCTTGATTCCCAGCAAAGCAGGAGTGCTGTTAAAACTGTGCCCGGCAGGTGTCAGATTGTGTTCTTGATTATGATTCCACCCTTTTTCTACCTTGTGGGGTCTGTTGTCGGCTGTTGGGGCCTCTGGCTGATCAAAGCACTGCAGGTCTTGCTCAGCACTGAACACCCCCCCATCCACCCACCCAGCCTGGCACACCTGCTCCCGTATCCGACAGAGCGGGATGCTTTCCAAAGTGCCTACAACCTCCGAGAGACTTCGTCTGACACGGATACTCCTGTTGTGTCTGAGCTGTTGTTCTGAGAGCACTAATAATAACGCCTCCTCTGTGAGCATACAGCAGAGACGCCTTTTAAAAGGGGGGGGGGGGCTGAGGCAGGGCGAGGGGGGCCAGAAGCTCTGGTCCTGGCCAGCAGCTCGCATTCCTCTCAGAGTTGGCCCAGCATATTTCCTACTGGGTTTAGTGTTTCCACAAGCTCCTCTTGAGAGCCCGTCAGTTGGAGAGGCCACACCGCTCATTGCCACATCCTCACTTCAGCAAAGAAGGTATTTTAGGAGTAAACACGGCTATAATTTAAATCCCCAATTAGGATTTTTCTGGAACCGGGAGGCCAGAGTTTGGTCCTGTCACAAAATATGTGCCGAATCTCCTTTTATGGTGGTCCTGAGGTGGTTAGGTTGCTTTCTGATTGGGGCTTTAGGGACAAATCTCGCTTGATCCAGGCTTGAACACGTTATTTGAGGAGCATTATGAAAGCCACTGGTCCTTCTATCCCCCCACTGTGAAATGATATCGCCAAACTATTTATTTTTTTCTACTCTTTCTGACCCAGATGTGTCTCGCTGGTCTCTTTCTGAAACTCTCTGAAAAGCCACATCTTCAAACGGGCCCGGACTCTTGCTCTCAGCGAGGCGAAGAAAGGCGTCAGTGCAAGATCTCCAAATGTTGAAAGCCTCCTGTCTTGTGATTCGTTACAGCGCCTCCTCGGGCTCAGCCTTCTATAGAAGCCACAACGTTTTTGTGTGGTTTTTATTAGTGTTCCACCCAGGCACTCCTAAACACTTTAATATCACATGTGCTGGAATGAGAGCACTGATTTAGGATGGACGTTCTTCTTGATGATCTCACTGATGAAACTGGTTCTGTTTCTGAAAACAGGACACAATTTCTTCCTCCGCTGGTTTTAACTTCAATTCAATTCAATTCAATTTTATTCATATAGTGCTTTTTATAACCAGGTTGCCACTAGTGAGTAAGCCATTCATTCTCTGAGCTGTTTGTCCTAACTAGGGTGGTGGAGCCTATCCCATCACTCATTGAATGTAAGGTGGAGAAACACCTGGGACAGGTGTGGGGGTGGGTGTGGAGGTGCCTGGCTGGTCATTCTGAAATCTGGAGAGTCTCCTGTTCAGATGGTGCTGCTGCAGTGTTAATTCATTCTAACACAGCTGCGTTTTCAAACAGTCGATGCTGGATTGGATCAGTGGAGGGACGGAGCGGCGCTCTGCTCATCACCAACTCACATTTGTTGATCAGAACATTTGTAGCTACGCTCCTCCCTCATTATATAAACAGGAATCTCAGGACACAGTTAAGATCCTTAAGTCTCCAAAAATCACAGTAAAATAACTGCTGGATGTCCTGTCATGCAATGTCTTATCAAATTCTGGAGAGCAGATCAATGATAGTGTGGATAAGTATCATTATCAATAAGCAGCATCAGTATCGCTGTTGAGATCAGTACAGCCCTGTCTGCACATTTACACCGAGAAACAGTTTGGCATCTCTAGGCCACCTGACTTGCATATCTTTGGACTGTGGGAGGAACCCGGAGAACTTCTGTACACGACTCGTTAGAGTCCAGTGCACACTTTACTGTACCATATGCTAACATTTTTTATCCACTTATCCATTTATTCCAAAACCGGAAGATTTTTATTCTTGTTAAACACTGGAAAATTTATGACAGATCAACTATGAAAGGAAATGTGTCAAATAAAACAAGTTTCCTTTACAAGATGAAAGAATCTGTACCAGTGCATGACTCCTATTAACCGATTGTGTGGTGAAACAGAGTCAAATTATAGACTGTCCTTTAACTTTAAACGCACTCGTTCACTGTTTCATCACTTAATAGCCTGTTATACCTAACACTTGTCTGGTGATCCATTATAATTATATTTATTGGCTTTTTGTAGGTCAATAATGATGAATAAAAGTGTTTTCGGCCCAATCAAGACTCATATGTTGAACAAACTGTGCATTTACGGGTTAGCAGTGCATGCTGAGTGAGTAAATATGAAGTGAGTAACATGCAAATGTAGAAAATCAGCGTGCAAATATCTTTGACTGGTCGTGTATTTCTCACCACTTGAGCTATAAAGATGTCCTCCAGTGCTTTATGCTTTTTACTGTATCCTCTCTGCTCTCTCGGTGCAGGCAGTGGTTGTTGGCCTGAGATCTCAGCCCTCCTTATTGGATTACACTAATATTTTCAAAGGCACTTCATATTTCTCGCCGCTCCAAGCGCGCCGGTAGCGTTCCGGGGGGAAGGTGATTTTGTTTACTGCGGATTAGGAGGATTACCAAGCTCTTCCCTCGCCTCACCACCTCAGCAGATCAGCCTGGCCCATCCATTGCTCACCTCCTCCAGTGACTGGGAGGAAGCCCGTGCCCGGGAGGTTATCGGTTACGGTGGAGGGGTGTGGAGATGGAGACGCGGTTATTCATCATGTCAGGGCTGCTGAATCAGGACTGCAGAGGAGGAGCGTGTGGGGGCCAGGCCAGGAGAATTGGGGTTCTTTCCCTGCAGCCTTGCACTTAATGATTTAAGAATGAATAAATCCAGGATGATGAAAGTTGCTGAAAGACAAAAGACAGTTTTTTTTTGTTTTTCTGGGGCAACATAGATGAAAGAGCGTAGATCTGGTGTCCTTGACATTGCAGGAATTGGGAGTTATTTTTATCATTTGTGGAGCTGGAGATTTTTTTTAGGCGAGTCCTGAAATCTGGACTGGTCCTAATTCACATAAAGGGAAACTCGTTCAGTGTTTCATCCGGAGGGGAAGCTTTTCTGTCTAATAAGTGATATTGCAGGATAATGTGATTTAGTGGGACATTCCCTTATCTGCGGTGATGGTCCTCCTGCGCTAACCTAATTTGGTCGCTCTTAACCTCTCGAGCAGCTTCTGGGCCTTATCTCTTGTTTGATTCCCGTTTTACTTATTCGATCCGCGAGGCGAGGCTATCTCTCTTTTGACGTTTTATCCATCACCACAATCACTGGTGACTGCTGGCATGAAAGTGAGAGGCTTTGCGGGGAACAGCGTTTCCGCGCTGAGGAACATCTTCCTGACTTTGTAGAGCAAGGTCTAGTCCACGTTCCATCCAGAGCCCTGACCTGCCGGTTAATCTTTCAGATCGGAGAGGTGCAAACGGGCACGAATAGTGGGAAAATGAAGTGCTCCGTGAGGCGTGTGCAGGAGAAGGTGTTCCGTCGTGACCGCTGAAAGGTAGGCGGACGATGATTAACGGGTAAGGAGTGGGTGCACCTGCTGGGTTCCGTGACAGGCCAGCATATTTACAGCTTCCCGGTTTGTGCGGAAGCTGAATCAGGCTTACAAGGCAAGCAGCCAGCACTGCAGCACACCTGTATGTGGGGCTCATGTGGCCAAGAAGCAAACACACCAGGGACTGGAACTAAACTGGTCCCGTTTCCTGACCGGTCAGTGCTGAAATCTGGAGAGTCTCCTGTTCAGACGGTGCTGCTGTCGGTGTTTCTGCAGTGTTAATGCATTCTAACGCAGCTGCGTTTTCAAACAGTGGATGCTGGATCGGATCAGTGGAGGGACGGAGCGGCACTCTGCTCATCACCAACACACATTTGTTCTTCCTTCCTCATTATATAAACACGAAGCAAAGTGTAGATCCTTATTTCTCCAATAAACACGATACAATTGCTGCTGAATCTTCTCACAGCTTTTCATGTGATGTCACCCCAAATTATGGAGAGTGGGCTCTATAAGGGAGTGGATAAGTATCAGTATCAGTGATCAGTATCAGTATCAGTAATCAGTGATCAGTATCAGTGCAGTGCTAACCATACCATCACTACCACACACACATAGAGCTGGAACGCCCCAAGCACTGTTAGATATCTGCATGTTGTTCTCATGAGAACATGTGGCAGAAAGACTACAACACTGCAGTTCATATGTCTACTGAACTGTAAACACTATGCATAATACATCAAGACACTTCTCCAGTGCTCTACAGATGCTAAAGGGAGGACTGCATAGTGCTTTCATGTTCAGATTGTCACCGGCGTCCATTTTTTCCCTTTATTTTCGAGTCTCTTGGGGAGAAAAGAGGAGAAAGTGGTTGGAAAAGCTGCAAGATCACTAAAACCGAATGCATAAATATGAAAACATGACTTTAAAGTGGTATTGCTGCTCGTAAGAATCTTTTCTCCGTCTCATCACAAATAAATCGTCTTCTTACAAAAACCCCTTTAGGAGAAATAAGAACAAATGAAAACGTTATTTTGCTGTTCTCATTTATTCTTCTCTTTAACAACCTTATGGATCTTAAAACTGTCTCACTTTGGGAGTTTTGGTTTCATTTGACAAATTTCAGATGTTGTGCAGACTCATTTATAAGAAAAAAACAAGTTTTCTTTGGATCTTCTGGTTTATGTGAATATCTGCTGATCTGAGGCAAATAAAGATCAGAGCAGTGAGAGAAAAGAACGAGCATTTTAAGATCTTAAACTGGGAATCGGGCTGTGATTAGAGGACGGCTCTTTCTCAGGAGCTGAATTTAAGAAGTGGGAGAAAATGGTCAGAATCTCATATTGATGTTAAACTGAGTCTTATTTTGAATTTTCCTTTCCTCTGGGTGATGCCTTTGCAGCAAGAAATCATCTCAGCCAGGCACCGAACCATCTAATATGACCAATAATGCTTCTGATTGAAACCAATTTACACAATTTTGCTTTCACCCAAGGCGAATGAATGACTTAATTAGTTGGATGCGATACTGGTGTGTGTGTGTGTGTGTGTGTGTGTGTGCTGTAGTGGTATCCCCATTTGAACAGGAACTCTAGTGTCAGCTGTAGTTTTGGGGTTTAGTCGTTTAACGGTTCTGCTGATTGGTATGATTAGTGTTTGTGTGAGTGTGTGTGTGTGTGTGTGTGTGTGTGTGTGTGTGTGTGTGAGAGTCTGTGTGTGTGTGTGTGTCTGGGGCTGCAGTGCTTGTTTCTCAGGCCCCCGGGCAGCAATACTACCAGGAAAGGCAGTCGGATGAATAAACATGCCGGCCCAATCCGCAGCATATTTCCCCGCGTGATGAGGTGGAAAAACACGGCGGCCCAGGAGGACTCGGCTTTCAGACCCACTCCAGCAACAGCCTACCCCCTCCCCACTCTGGCGGAAACAAGGCGAAGGCGGAACGACGGAAAGGAGAAAGAGGAAAAAGCCTGTGTTGAATACAG
This sequence comes from Hemigrammopetersius urotaenia, assembly GCA_037974485.1. Taxonomy (NCBI): domain Eukaryota; kingdom Metazoa; phylum Chordata; class Actinopteri; order Characiformes; family Alestidae; genus Hemigrammopetersius; species Hemigrammopetersius urotaenia. The sequence continues at coordinate 6,694 of JBBPDC010089640.1, forward strand.
AGGCCGTGCTGGACGCTTTGATGAGGACCGCCGCCCGCTGATGTGCAGCTTAATGGGCTGATTTACTCTACCTGGACCGGGTTTGATGCTGAGGATTTGCCAGCGTGTGTCTTTTAGCCGCTTCACTTTCATCACTCTGTATGAATAATGAGTCTCATCTCTGGCCGGGAGGTGGATGAGCGGCGTCACCATCACAAAATTTCACGCGTGTGAGCAGAGCGTCCGCTCTTTATCGCAGCGCCGTGTCCTCTGTGTACCAAACTCCAGTTCATTTAACCAGTGGGATCTAGAGCTGGAATATCAGAATTGTGATTTTACTGCTACATATTGTGATTGCAATGACTTTCAGGATATTAAAGGGCCCATATCGACACTTTTCTGGACGTAAAAAGGCTGAAAGCCTGTGAACGTTGTTTCAAATGGTACATTTATTCCCTATGGAATCAGATTTGTGCCAAAATGTTCAAACAAAACTTCCCTAATATCAAACAAAATTCATTCAATATTCATTCTCGCTTGTGAGACTTTCAATTTCGCCGCTAGTTTTTCCGTTTCGCAGCTGGATTTTCAATTTCGCTGCTGGATTTTCAGTCACTCCGGCCCGTTTTACGTTTTTGCTGCTTGAGGATTAATTTGCAGTTCTGGCACAGATCTTTCGTGTGGGCGGGGCTTCGACTCATTTGCCCGCAGGTATTTGAGTGACAGCTCCGTGATTCACCCCCATTTATAGAGAAAGCAACACTTGGGATGAAGCTCTGACGTAACGAACCTAGGCTTCGTTTGTCATTGGTCACAGGGTTTTCTGCTTAGCCGATGCATGCCTCGAAGCGAGGCTTCGTCTGCCACGCCCGCTTACACTTGATACAAGCTTCGGACCTTCATGTGCCCATCACTAAAGTTGATTAATCGTGGAGTTGATCTTGTGCACAAATCTCAAATCTCATACGTGATCCTAACTGGCGGCAGTTGTTGCTGTCCGTATTAGAAGCCCGCGTTATCAAAAAAATTAAGCCTGCGCATCTCGCAGAGTCTCGGGGCACGGAGCTGTCACTCAAATACCTGCTGGCAAATGAGTCAAAGCCCCACCTACACGAGAGATCTGTGCCAGAACTGCAAACGAATCCTCAAGCAGTGAAAACGTAAAACGGGGCGGAGTGACTGAAAAGGCAGCAGGGCAGCGAGAATGAATATTGAATGAAATTTGTTTGAAAAGCCAGCAGCGAAACTGAAAAACTAGCAGCGAAATTGAAAGTCTGGAGCTCTGTAATTCCACACAGTTGAGCTCTCCTGCTCCCCCTGCTAGTGCTCAGGAGCTCTAGGGGTTGTTTTAAAGCTGCTGATGTTCTCTGTGTGATCGTGTCTTCAGGACCTGGAGAAGGTCTTTAAGGAGCTGGGCTTCCACACTGAGAAGAAGATACCGTTCTCCACCCTGTCCCAGCATCCGCTCTTGCAGGACCTGATAGAGGGATCCTCACAGTACCTGTTAGCAGTGAGTGCTGTACACACACACACACACACACACACACACACACACACACTTACTCACTCACTCATGTGCACACACACACTCACACTTTTATATATACACTCACACACACACACACACACTCATGCCCACACTCACTCATACACACACACTCACACACACACACACACACTCATGCCCACACGCACGCATACACACACACACACACACACACACATACACACCCACACTCACACTTACTCATATATACACACATATACATACACACACACACACACTCACACACACACATTCATATACACTCATATACACACATATACACTCTCTCACACACACACAAACACACACACTCTCATATACACATTCACGCCCACACTCACTCATATACACACATACACACACTCATATACACACACTCGCACTCATATACAGTCACACAGACACACACATATATATACTCTGATTTTCTCTGAATTCTGGTGTTTCTGGAGAAGATCCAAGATGTTGGTGACACTGTTCTTCTTCTGCTCCTGCAGGACTTACACAGAGTGCTGCCTGGAGAACCGACAGACTCTACAGCCTCATAGACACACACTCACACGCATACACAAACACACACACACACATTCATAGACACACACTCACATACACACACTCTTATACACAAAGACACACACACACAGTCTCTCACACACACAGTTAAATCTGCAGGCTTGCTGTCTGGTTCCTGTATCTGTTTGTCCTGGGTGGAGATCTTGGACTCTGAGACATTAGAGGATAAATCACAAGGTCCTGCTGTGTTTTCAAGTCACACACTCACACACACTTTCACACACTCAGACCTTAAACCCCTGATTCTCATCACATCTGTACCGCAACCTCCAGGCTTGTGTAGTGCTGAAGTCCTAGGGTGGGCGGGGCTTATCCCTCAGTAAGTAGAGCCAGGTCTCTGCCTCCTCACACACACTTTCAGGAGGAAGAACACACACTCCGCACGCTGAGTGAGAGTCCACGGAACAAGAGTGTATTCTGAGTGATGCAGGACTGGTTTATTGGGCTGATTGTCCTTTTTAATACAGAATAATTACACCAAAACTATCTAATATATTATAAGATCTTTTCCTTCCAGGCGTTGTGGTAAGAAGTAGTTGGTCAATTTTAAATATGCTGTTCGGTGTAATCCAGTTTGTTCAGGCTTAGAGAGAAAATAGTATATTTAATGTCTAATGATCAATAATAAATATTTTACTGACATGTTTATTCACCTGAACCTCTTCACTGCACCACACTGACATTACCACGCCATGGCAGAGGTCACTCAAGGTCACTCGAGGTCATGTATTGAGACGGGTCATGTTGATGATGCCGGTGTCGCCACAGTAGCGATAATCGTCATCACAGATCCTGTCTGGCGTCATTACAGCTGACAGACAGCGGCTGCCATGACGGCTACATGTAACATGACCGACTGATGGACAGAACCCGGCATGTGACGCCTGCTGTGACAGGTTTATATCAGTTATGCTGATATTCTGTAGGAGATTTGTTACTGTGTTTGAAAAGTCTGTGTTTAATGTTGAAAATAAAATGTTGGTGTGAAAATGTAACCAAATAAAACTGAACAGTGAAACACAGTCGGCGATTCTATAGAAACTTTAACAGAAAATGTACTTTAAAGTATAAGAGAAAGATTGTTACCGTGGGAATTATTAAATATGATCTCTTTCAGGAAGACTGTCAACAGGGTGGCCGCGGATCCTTAAAAAGTCTTAAATTCCGCTGTCTTAAAATAAGGCCTTTAAATGTCTTAATTTGTCTTAAATCTAAATCCAAGGGTCTTAATTTTTTTATCTTAATTTTAG
>JBBPDC010089660.1:0-10040 GCA_037974485.1 Hemigrammopetersius urotaenia
TTCAGTCTCGCTGGCAGCAGCAGAGCGCAGACTGGAGACTCCACTGAGTTTAAGCTTTAGCTATTTTACATTATTTTGACGACAACATTATACCAAACAGCAATCACACAACACCACACACTTCACTCTAAACACCTTCCATGATGTCGACCCAAAATACAAACATTAAACCCGATCTTTGTGAGCCGCGCCGAAGCGCTGCGGTCTGAGGTTCGCGAAGCAAGTCGAGATCTCGGAGTAGCGGCAGCAGCTCGTCACCGAGGTAAGCTACACGCTCCTCTCTTATCTGGAGCAGGGTTTGACGGTCATAAACGTGTGTACCAGGCGTTCGGATACACGTTTGCGAGTTTCAGTGTGAAATCTTGAGAAGTAACACACAATAGCACCGAAGTGTTGGACCCGGAGTGGCCGCTGCGTCCTAGCGCGCCGCCATCTTGGTTTCTTTTGAGAGCTACAACTCAGATTAAAAAGCCATTTAAGTACATTTCCGCGATTATTTCTACGATGAAACTTTGGGAGATTAATTTTGAAGACCTTTTCTTTCATATAAGGGCAAAAAAGAAAAATGATGTTTTTCAACATAACCGGCCCGTATCTCAATAAATTATAATAAATTACGTTAATCATTAAGAAACCTTTGAGTTTCTTAATCCTGTAACCTGAGGATTGTCTTTATATGTTCCCTGAGAATACCGTCTTTTCTGTATCTCTGATAGAAGGATGGAGCGATCATGCTGGAAGAGTCTGGGAACGGAGAAGATACACAGTCTTTTGTTTTGACTAAACTAACGACAGCGATGTTGCACACACACTGCTAGATGAACTGGAAAGCACACACTTAAGATTCAGAACAACCCTTCTGTTAGACTCGTTCCCTTGCTACACCAAATAAATGACTTTTATAATTTTATTACGTCTCGTGGTGAGCGTCCTTTTATTAGGGTTTATCCAAGTCCTTATTGGAAAAATCGTCTCCTGCATTGCATTTTATTTTCATAAGGGACCCACACCCTACAGTTTTCTAGCATCTTGCATTTTACCCCCAACATGTTTGTGGTTTTTATGTGTCGTCTTTCATTTAACATTTTCCAGTTGTCTTTATTCCATTAGAAGAAGTCAGGTTCTCTTCGTGGTGGTCTTAGCTGTAATGTTTCCAGTTCAGGCTGTTCGGAGAGGTCTGAATCCTTTGCTTGGGTTTGAGAACTTCTGAGCAGATTCCGCACGTCTCACTGCTGTTGGCAGTCGCATCAATAAAGATAAATTATCCAGTTTGGCTTCATCCATCCTCATGTTTCACAAATATGATGCCTTGGCACACGAGGAGCGTTTCTTATTCTCCAACACTTTCCTAGATCTTGCTTTCATATGTTTTTAAGACTTTGTCCCAGAACTGTACAGGGTTTTGGTCCAACAGGAATCTAGGATTAGCAGGAGGCTACAACCTCTGAGGCGAGGCTCTCGACTGACCTTCTCCAGTGAGGTTTGGAGGAAAATACAGGAAAGGCATGCATTTTAAGTACATCTTATCTAAACACAAATAAACACTTAAAAATCCATCTATTAGATTAGATTGACTTTATTAATCTCACTATGGGGAAAGTCCTTAGAAACAGCAGCAGTAGTAAAAAAAAAAGACAGTTTAACAGGAACCGTGGGATCCAAAGTAACAATAAAAGAGCAAAGAAAATCAATAGAAACAATAAACAACAAACATTTTTCGGCCGAAACACTTTTCCTAATCCGGGTCGTGAGACCATCCCAGCTGCCACAGGGCAAAAGGCAGCAACACACTCAAGACAGGCCACCAGTCTATTACAGGACATACACACAAACACAACATACTTCTTTATTTGTGTCCACAATTCAGAAGGACACAAGTGTAACAGTTGTAACTTTTGCTCAAATGTGTATCAGTGCTGTGACTCTGACATTAACCAAAGCAGTAACAGTTCGTCAGATGTTATGGATACACAGCATCTTCTTTTCCAGATCTGACCACTTCCAATTATAGAGGATACTGAACAATGCTGAGCTCTAGTAACCAGCCTATGCACACGACTCACACACACACACACACGACACACACACACGACACACACACACGACACACACGGCCCAGGCTTCCAAATATGAACACAAGACACTTACAATTATAGCCAAGGTCACTGATTTGTTGCACAAGGGGTTGATATTTCACCAGCTTCCCTCGATAGGTTTCTTCCCAAAAAGGGTCAAAACAACAGCCGACTTCAAAGATAAAGACATTTCTACTGTTCTCATCGATGATGGTAATATCAGGTCTAGTAGCATTTACAGCAGGGAATGCGGACACACACACACACACACACACACAGATCATGTGATTTGCATGTCTTTGGATTTTAGGAAGCTGATGCATAGTGCTTAAAAGTTTAGTTTTCACTATTAGTGGTTAATTCTCACTGAGGACATGTCTAGTGATTCCTATGATTTACCAAATACTGTTGTATACACATTCCAAGAGCACTTTTTTTGTTTTAGGGAAAAAAAGACTAAAAATGCCATCATTCTGCATTTTTACCTGTTTCAATTAAAAAATAACCCAAAAATGACAAAAGCTGCATCACTAGCTGATTGCGCCGTCTTTGAACGGACAAATTCACTGTTTGTTCTTTGGCATTTAGCAAAGCATCTCTCATGAACTGCTGCAATCCCTAAGTAAGAAATTCATACCACTAAAAATAAATTCCTCTTAGCCTGCTCTTTATTAAGGTGACGCAGGTTTGTGCATGTGCTTTAGGACACAGAAGAGTGCTACAAAACATGTTCACATCCAAATGCTCCCAGCAGGCTTTTAACTCTCAGGGGTATCAGTGCTGATCTAGAATCAGGTTTTGTAACTGATCATCATTAATACAGAGAACTGTGGCCCTTTGTGAATTCCAGTCCTGCTGTCTGAAATGGTTTTGTTCATTTTTATAGCTTAGACTGTGTCCTAAACCATGCCCACATGTCTGCTCCATTTTAATGATCTGAATTCACACTGTATGGACAAAAGTATTGGGACACCCCTGTTTTTCAGGGTTTGGGCTTCCAGTGCTTCAGAGGTTACTTCAGGGGTTACCTCCAGTGAAGGCCCACATCTTAATGCTTCAGCAGACCAAGGCTTCCAACTGTGTAACCTGGGCACAAAGCGAGCTCCATAAAGACATGCTGGAGGAGTTCAGTGTGGAAGAACTTGACTGGTCCACACAGAGCCCTGACCTCAACCCCATCCAGCACCTTTGGGATGAACTGGAACGGAGACTGTGATCCAGACCTTCTCGTCCAACATCAGTGCAGTGCCATTTAAGTCCCTGTGGGTGTAATGGCCAGGCGTCCCAATACTTTAGTCAATGTAGGCTAGTGCATTTTGAGAGGGTTTGCATTCTGAGGAAACACTGGTTTTGTTTGTTAGCAACATTTGCCATGTAGTTCCAGTGCTAAAGTTAAGAAGCAAAATTTGGACTCCAAGTGTGTCCCAACATGAGTGGCCACATCATGGAAAAGTGGAAAATTTGATTTTTCACCAAACTGCGAAGAGTGCGCTGTGCTGGTCGTCAGAAGAATTCTTTTTCACTTTTCCAGCCCTGCAGAGAAGCCCATCCCTGAATTCCGTGAATTGCACGATCCCCCTGGCGAGTACAAAAACATAAAGGAATAAAAGGATTCAGAGGATCTTCTCAACTACACAGCATGGCTGACAACACAATTACTCCTAAACGCTTCATCAATAAAGCTCCTCGCTGGTAAATCCAGATAGGTAAGATCAGGCTCGGTGCCCTGTCAGAAGTCATGCAATCTCAAATTACTTCTCTCTCTCCAGTTAATGAATCCTATTTTACTTCAGTCAATACCATGTCGATTTGTGTGCCAGCTCTGAGAGCGGTATCTCTGTCAAGTTTCCCTGATTATACTCTACTGTGCACCTTCATTTATTTCCACTCAATAAAATGCAGTCTGTATGTAACAGGGTCACACTTTTCAAAAATGAAACTACAGAAATCCCCCAGTTTTACGCAGATCAGGAGTCGTGGATTGACATTTTTTTGAGAACCGAACTTATAGTTTTACTCGGAAATCCCCACAATAACGCAGAAACTGCAAATATCCTCTGCCCTTTTTTGCTGTTTTGTGGCAATAAATATATTTTTTCTGGATGTTTTGACACAAGGTGACCCGTTCACCTCGCCTTGGTGTCCCAATACTTTTGTCCCGCGACCTTCTGAGCTGCATATCTCGCCGGAAAATTTAAATTCGAATACAGGTTTACCTTTACATTTTCTTTAAGGGTAATGCATTACACTGAGTTTAAAATGACATTAAAGTGTTCTGGGAGCATATTGGGGGCATATTTAGGGTTTACACTATAAAAAATAGGCATTTTTTTCACTATACTCGGGTACTCTTGGAACGTAACCCCTGTGAAAAGCGGGGGATTACTGTATACTCAAGTAAAGTTACAGGCACAATAACCACACAAGATACGGATTCATAATGTTACTAAAGGCTTTCTGTAGCATGTTACACCCGTATCAAAAGCATTAAAGAGCCACATCATCAATTTAAACATAAATCTGATCTAAATCTGATCTAAATCTGAGCACACTGGAGTAATACACGGTAACTGTGACATCCTGTAAATGGATGAAGGGCACCTCTGAATACCAGCTGAGTTCTAGTCACTGCAATTTGTCCGGTGTCTTTAAATTTTCCCAGCAAATTCTCTTAGCATTCACAGAGGCCTTGTGTTCTCCTTGGGGCGAATGGGTGTTTAATCAAACTCTACCTGCACCCGTGGGGACGCACCGGCGACAAATCGCCCTCTGTACTATAAAAGTGACGAGCAACTGTCCTATTTGTCAAAACACACTGCGGAGAGAGAGAGAGAGAGAGAGAGAGGTAGAGCTGTGGAAAGACAAGGACACGGAGAGAGAAAGACTTTAGTATTAGAGAGTGTGACAGAAAGACACACGCAAGAGAGACATAGAATGAGGGAGGACAAAGAGAAGTAAGAGAAATATAGGAGAGAGAAGGGGACAGAGAGAAAAGTATAGGGAGAGAAAGGAGAGAGAAAGGAGAGAGAAAGGAGAGAGAGACGAAAAAAGAGACAAAAGAAAAAATACCGAAGAGAGAGAGCGAGTGAATGTGTGTGAGACAGAAGGAAAGAGAGAGAGTAAGAGAGAGAGATAAGGAAAAAGATAGGGGAGGTGGAGCTATAGAAAGACAAAGACAGAGAGCGGGAGAAACAGAGAGTGACAGAAAGACAGACAGCAGCAGTGAGACCGACACACAGAAAGAGTGGCACAGAAAGAAAAGTAAGACAGAGAACGAATGGAGAGAGGGTGTATACAGTATATAGAGAAAGATAAGGGATGCAGATAGAAGGAAGGGAGGGAGAGAGGGATGAAAAATGGATTGAAAGACAGAGAGACAAAGAGAGACTGAGGTAGAGAAACAAAGAGACAGATAAAGGGAACAAAAAGAGAAAGGAGAGAGGGTCCCTCTGTACAACATGGTGAGGATTGGGGGTGGAAGGAAGGAAGTAGAGACGCTGCTGGGCCTTCTTCGTGACGGAGCTGGTGTTGAGGTTCTCCGTGATGTGAACACCAAAGAACTGGTGCTCTGGACGATCTCCACTGAGGAGCCGTCGATGCTCAGCGGAGAGTGACCACGTTGTGCCCTCCTGAAGTCAACATCTCCTTTGTTTTCTTCACGTTCAGGGACAGGTTGTTGGCTCTGCACCAGTCCGTTAGCCGTTACACCTCCTCTCTGTTCGCCGCCTCGTCGTTCTTCTGATCAAACCCACCACAGTTGTGTCATCAGCGAACTTCATGATGTGGTTTGAGCTGTGCATTGCTGCACAGCAGCGTGAAGAGTTGAGGGCTGAGCACACAGTCCTGGGGGGCCCCTGTGTTCAGTGTGGTGGTGCTGGAGATGTTCCAGAGGGGGGTGTTTAGGCCCAGCAGTCTCAGCTTCCCCATCCGATGCTCAGGAATGATACTGTTGAATGCTGAACTGAAGTCTATGAACAGCATTCTAACATGTGACATCATCGATGCACTTGCTTATGTAGCCAGTGACCGACGCTGTGAACTCCTCCAGGTTGGTAGAGCCACAGGTTGCAGCCTCCATGAACATGTTCCAGTCCAGAGTGGAGTGGGAGCAGAGCGAGGCGTGGAGCGGCATGATTTTGCCTGGAGCGGATTTTTTGAAAGCCGGAGCGTCGCGATTTTCTCTCGCTCCGAGAGCACTCCACCACCGCTCCGGCCCATAATGCAACTGCATTAGCTATAGCATAAACGAACTCACGCTACTGTTCTACTAAAGCACGTCGATATTTTTCTCCGAGTATTGTGTATTTTTTTAATCACTGAACGCACAGAGGTTAGATATAAAAATAAATAAATAATGAAAAATTACAGCGGAGCGTTAATTAGAGACATTTTTTTCATGGAGCGAACATGGAGCGAGGATCAAGTGTGGAGGGAGCGAGGAGCGGAAAATGGTAAACCCAGAGCGGCGCTGGAGCGGAGTGATCATGAAATGCTCTGAGCGCGGAGCAGTAATTCTTGCCGCTCCACTCCACTCACATACTCTTTTCCAGTCAGTGTGTTCAAAGCAGTTCTGAAGAGTAGAGATGGCTCCTGGGGGCCAGATCTTTGTCTGCTTCTGGACGGGCTTGGCACATCTGCTGAGTGGTCTGTTGGCTGGGATGCAGATGACGGACACGTGATCAGAGAATAGTTCATGTGTTGAATTTGGGGAGAACTGACTTGAGGTTCCCGTGGATCATAAGACCAGCGATAATGAACAGTCTGTCAGCATGAGTTTTGGAGCTGGCGGATGGCCCCATACAGTGCTGGCAGTGCGTTGTTTGTGTTTGCACTGGGTGGAATGTCAACTATGAGCACGGTGGTGAATTCTTGCGGTAAATAAAATGGCCAATACCTAACAGACATAAGCTCTAGCAGCAGTGATGTAAACAGCAGTGATGTAAACACCAAGCCCACCTTCTCTTGCTTTGTGGCTAAGATTAGCATGTTGCTAATAGCCGTAGCCATTTCCGCAACGTTGCCATTAAAAACATAAGCACAGTCTCTGAACTCACGCTGGGTGGTTTGCTGGAGTTGAATGTGGACCAGTTTATTGTCCAGGGAGCGAACGTTGGCGAGGAAAATGGATGGTATCGCCGGCCAGCTAGCATTAGCTTTTAGCCTAGCGTGGACTACCCTCACTTGTTCCATCTTGAGAGGTTTTTAACAGCAGTGTTGCCTTTAACACAGTTCAAATATCTCTGTAAATATATTTCAACTCATATCAAATATAAAACCAAAGCTATTTGCCTGTGCAGGGCATTCACATTTGATCTTGTTTGTTATAGTAAAACATATATGTATATAAATACATTTGAAAATAAAGTGAAGAAAGAAGGGCTTGTTTTAGACTATAGTGAATGCAGATCATTTATATGCATCACATGCAGTTGGCACATTAGTGTGTTACTCACACACCAACATGACCAATGTGATTAAGGCTTGATTAATACGCAGTCGAACCCCCAGTGTTTAACAAGCACCTATAATGTTCATTTCATTCCAGCGCAAACAAATAAATGCTGCGACACTGTGACACTGTGTTCAGGAGGCTAAATATACACATGTTTTATTTCTGATAGAATTCAGGGCTGTCTGATATGGACACAGAACTGGTCACAAAGGGTGGACTTCTGAAGCTTTCTTCACTATCAGTACTGCAGTACTGATTGTCATATACAGACCAAGATTTTATATATTATTTTTAATGCTGGGCAATGATTAAAATGTGTTAAAAATATGACGTGTAAAAATGGGATTCGTTGTGATTAATTGCAGAAAACCGTGCGATTAATCACGATTAATCACATTGTTACATGCAAAATTCAATGAATTCAAAAGTAGTGTATTGTGCACTTTTATTTTAAAAGAAAAAATGAACAAAAGTGTAATAACATTGGGTTTGCAAACACTTTAAACAAATACTTTTTACATAATTGTCGGCATTAAGAAACAATGCTTTAATGCAATAATAACGCCTAAACTTGCCCCGGCCCCAATTACTTCGTACATACAGAATGTTTTGTGAAATAACACAAAATGCATCTTTAAACCAGGGCTGCAACAATTACACTTTTTAAAGAGCACCAGAAGCACAAGATAAGTGAGGATTTTTTTTACCGGTGCACAGTAAGCAGCAGAAATGGTGATGCACTTTTAAGCTCAAAGTAAAGCTGGGCAATACTGATAAACTTATTTCTTGAATATGTTACAGTATCAGAATATTACCACTACGGAATGAATACGTTTGCATAAATGACAAAAAATTAACAAGTCACCGCAGGACTCCAGGCAGTGACATTTCTGGTCATTCTGGTGCTCAAAGTGTGATCATAACCTGCAGGCAACGTCTTAAACTAGTAATGATCTATTACGAGTTCTCACTGTTTATATTAGTGCACTGCTGCGACTGCACCTAAAAAAGACCGCTCATGGACCCAGACTGAGCCGTGCATATTTTTGTGCTTCGCACGGTATCCGGCTACATCAATTAACATAAGAGTGTATTGTGTGGGTAGCGGTCTGGGGCAAAACAGGTTTCAGCCCAGTGCAAAGACATAGGCTAGGGAGGCACAATATATCGCAAATTTATCGTCATCGCGATATCAACATGGGCAATATCCATATCAGCAAAGACTGACTGAACTGCAGTAAATGGTGTTTTTTTTTTTTAAACTCTTCACCCAGAGCCACAGAGAAGAGGGCAGAAACATCACTGGGGCAGTTTCTTCATCTTCTGTGCTGCTGTTATAGATTCTTCCTTTTGCTGTTTCTTTTGGCTAAGAACTTACTATCATTTACATTATGTTTACATTTAAGATTTAAATGATTTTTTTAAAAATTCAGATTTTTCCTACTATGTTCAAATGTCACTTATCACATGTGATATCACCATCGCAACACTCAACTACATTATCGCATATCGCATGTTTTCCTAATATCGTACAGCTCTAACACAGGCCTATTCATACTTCAGTATCGAAGCATAAAAATTACAGCAGTGGAAGCACATATTGCAGAGGTAAGGGCTCCAAATAGCATGGTGTTGAAATTTTTAAATGGTAAAAATTCCCCTCAAACAAATCAGGAAATGACAGCCTTAGACAAAGAGCAACATTCTGCGAAAGGCGGCATTCAGTGTCTATCGAATTTGTGCACGAAGTAAAGCGCTGCGTGTGCCACAGGCAGCCTCCGCTCAGCCAGACAGTACCAGCCCAGACTGCTGCTGTCACCCCATGCTGCCATATTGTCAGTAATGAAAAGACCAGCGATCTGACGAGCAGGTTAATGAGACGCTGTCTGGAGTTCCAGCGTGTGACCTTCCAGGACAGGGACAATTCACCCTTTTCTCCTCACACAGCCGCCGCTGCCACAATTACCATCCGCTCGTGGCAGAAGAAACGGCTGCTTTCGCATAATCCTGAGCATAAATCACTCACTACATTATAATAAGACCTTTGTGTTTTCTGTGTTTACGCTCCAAACAGTACAAATTCCATTTTCTTTCTCCATGTGTGATTTCTACCTATTTAACAATGACTTTCTCTGATGTCGCTTTTAGAGACATTGTACTCTTCAGACATCTGGATCCTATCACCACTACTGCACCACGACTGTCTCTGCAATGAAACATTGTCAAACCAGCATTATTACTGGATACGTACAAACTAAAATCTAATATCACGGTCATATTAAAACCTCAGAAATGTATTTTCCTTGTGATATATTTTGTGTAAACATTACATGGCAAAGTGGTCCAAATATGCCAAACAAAATTGACATACCATGCACACTTTTCACATCATCCCCTTCAAAATTCCAAGCGTATTACAATCTATTACTTATTAGCGGTGTAACGGTACACAGATGTCACGGTTCGGTACGTACCTCGGTTTTGGGGTCACGGTTCGGTACGGTTCACGATAC
>JBBPDC010089671.1:0-10040 GCA_037974485.1 Hemigrammopetersius urotaenia
CCCGGGCGCTGTGTTCCTGGCTGCCCCCTGCTTCACTTGGTGAATGGGTTAAATGCAGAGGAAGAATTTCGTGCTGTCCACACTGTGTGCTGTGGTGTGTTCACGTATGACAAATGGTCACTTTCACTTTTTTTTCACCTGTCCTACTGCAACAGACTCACACCACCACCACGTTGATATCACTACCATGCTGAGAATGGCTCAGCTATAGTGCACCTATACACATATTCATCTCTTAATATGCCTGATAAGTGTATCTGCGAGTTAGGTGCCAAACATGCATAACCCTTCCAACTATACCTCACATTCTCCAGCGCTACCCTCAAGGCATGCACTGTATGAGTCAGTGACACACTTCATGAGGCTTGCCCCCTCTTCCCCTCCTCACTTTTGCTTCTTGTAGCCAGGAGGGGTTTTTATTCACAATGAGTGTAAACATGCTTACTACTCATGAATAAAAGAGGGACAGGGACACTGTGCAACTGTTCCATGCATCAGAGGGCATGGTCATGGAGGAGGACATGAAGAGAATGCTGGAGAAAAGAAGGAAAACAGAAAGAAAGAGAGCAGAAGAGAGGACAAATTCTAGCTGCTTTGCACACCTCCCCATGAGAGACACAGAAATAGAAATGAGGAGAGGAACCTGCGCACACGTGCAAGGGCTGAGAGAGAGAAAGGGAGTGAGACAGAGAGAGCGAAAGAAGAGAGGAAAGTGGAAAGAGAGAGAGAGAGAGAGAGAGAGAGTAAGAAATTGCAGAGAAGAAAATATCAGGGCACATGGACAGGTAAAGTGAAATGGAATGCATACAGTCAAACATAAGCCAAGCAGTGTATGGGGAAAGTGTGAATTTCTTTTAAAAGGAATTTACAACCCGCCCCCCCCCCTGCCCCGCCCCGCCCCCAACCCCTCTCCTGGTGGGCTGATAATAAATGTCAGCACAAAGCAAAATGTACAATTTCTGCTTTGCTCTCTCGAGTATAACAATGATAAAGAAATCTGGAAAGAGTGAGAGAGACACAAGTGTCTGGACACAAGAGTAACGCCTTTACTGGTGAGTGTACTCTCCAGTAATCTGTTTGCTCGTAATTATATTCTAAATTTGTCTTCATCTCACAGATTACTGTAAAGTGTGATGAGGAATCACTGAACTTAAGGAGATGGCTCAGACCCATGCCTTCACTGACAGCTCGCTACACACTGAAAATTATATAATCAAGCTGTTTGTCCCAGGTGAGCCAGCGGTTGCGGACAAGAACTTGGGGGGAATAACACTGGAAAATCAGCCCCAGACTGCCACTTACAAACATAATTAAATAAAAGTTGTGTACTTCTGTGTGTAAGCCATTTTTTCTGTTCCTCTTAAAAGAAAACCTAAAAAGTCTAAAAAGAAAATTTTCCAAAATTTTCCAAAATTTCAGCATAATCAATTTATTAAATCAAAGTCATTCGTCCATGTCCACAGTCTTATTAATGAGAGTCCATGCAGTACAGGTTAAAAAGTTGAAGATATCTAAAGGTCTAAAAAGATGTCTAAAACTATGGTGAAATCACCGTAAAGCACTGTAAAGTGACGCATTGCTTTCACAAAACAGACGATGGCTTAGATGACACAGCAATGCACAGATAGTGACCCTGCCTCCCTCCCCTGCAGGGCAACACTCACAGCCGTTGATGGTGTTATTGTAGCTCATGCTGTGCAGCGCCTCCTTGCTGCCGCTGCGGGAGTTCCGTGCACTGCCCCAGGGGTCGTTGTCATAGGAACCAGAGCGAGCTTTCATCTCCTCCTTCAGGATCATCCTGCCGATCCCACACTGAATCTGATGTGTGAGAGAGAGAGAAAGTTGGTCTATGTGTGGAAGGATAGAGAGTTAGCAGCAAGTGAAAGTGGGGCACCAAGGCTTCAGTACACACAGTGATAAGAGCAATTAAAAACAGACCTTTTCTCCACAGGATTTAAAATCTGTTTTGTACACCTCAAAGTTGAATAATGGTTTTAAAGGGCCACTAATCTGAGAAACACAAAGCTAAATTTTTATTAGTGAAAAACCCTAATTACAGTCAAAAGGACACGAAACGAGATATGAGGGAATGAAGTTAGATATAGACCCATTCTAGCACACCCAAGCTGTGTTTATGTAGCTCATTGACACATTTCTCCTGTAATAAGCTTTAAAAATTTGGGTGATTTATGGCACAGTAGCCCTTTTATTGGACTCGACCAGATGGGATATTTATTGCTGCTCTCAAGAATCTTGGGTGCACAAAACCCTCTCACCAATATGTGGTTCGCCCCCCCTTAATTCACTAATCTCTGTTGCTGACCAAGAGGACCCCAAAAGCCTGGTGCTACAGAGATGCTCTGACCCTGTCATCTGGCAAAAACGATCTGAACTCTGTCAGAGTTCCTTATGTGCTTCATCTGCAAATTATCATGTTTTGGCTCTTCAGTGTATATAGAAATCAGAAAAAAAGGAGAGAGAGAGAGCTCATTAGTGACATACTCTTTGAAGACCATGATTCCAGCCATCTTCTTCTCCTCCCGTTGAGTATCTTCTCCTGGGAACCCGTAAAGCTGTGAATAGGAGAGAAAAATAGATAAATGATGCAAAGAGAATCAAACAGAATCATGCTAAGTGACAGAGAAAAGGAGAGTGTGTTTAGATACCTAAACAGAAGCCAAAACAAGCAATCGTTTGTTTTTATTTATTATCTGCCTATCTCTCATACATTACTTCAAGGTCACCAATTTACAAACTAATAGGAAAGCAGAAATAAAAATCATCATTTGAGGTTTCATACAGCCCATCTGGAGAAGATCAAAGTAGGCTTGTCATGATACTGAAATTTCAAAGTCGATACCAATACTAAGGATGGTACTCGGTACTATTTTCAATACTACAGGGGAGTAAAAGCAAACACAATAAAGTGTGAATAGACAAACAAAATACTCTGTTTTCTTTGTCTACTCAAAATTCTACAGCGTCTTTGGGTATTTTGAAAAGCACTTTATAAATGAAATGTACTATTATTATTATTATTAATTTTAGTCTTATTTTAGTCAGAATTATTTACTACTATTTTCATCTAGTTTTAGTCAATGAAAACTGATGATATTTTAGCCTAGGTTTAGTCAATGAAAGTTGTATTTTAGTCTCTTTTAGTAATGCAATTCTATTTAAACCCAGTCAATATAGTATAAGTATAGTGGTTAGTACAACAGAAAAATCTATTTCACAATTCAAACAAGATTATCTTAATACTATATTACTGTTACCTTAAAGACTCATGAAAACTGTACATCCATTCCAGACATGGAAGTCCCTCTGATTAGAATTTACGGCATTTATTTTGCCAACCAAAGATGTTAAAACTTAGAAGTACATGCACATAAATTTAAACTTAAATAAAATGAAAACCCACATTTGCCATAAACCCACTATTGCCATAAAACCCACATTTGTAAAACTGGTAAAAGTCTTAAGTGTGTTGGCCTGAACTTACCCGAATATTTTTTATTCCTGAACAAATATAGTCTACACAACAAATCTGAACAATTTAGGATCAGCTTTTTTGCATGGATATTGGAAAGGTTGCCTATCAAAATGCTGTGTGTGTGTGTGTGTGATTTCTCTCTCCCTGGCACTATATTGGCAATTCCTCCCAATACTTTTGTACATTCTAGATAGATTTAATTCACAGTGCCTCTCAATGGACAAAAGTATTGGGACGTAGTGCTATTCAACTCTAAGGTCGAGCGTGCCCATTTTTTCCCCCTCCCAATCATACAGGAAATAACGTCTAGTTTTAATCAACAAAAATGAAGAGACATTTTAGCATAGTTTTTATTTTCTAAACCACATTTAGTCTCGTTCTTACTCGTCAACAATATTACATGATATATTTCGTTATAGTTATCGTCACATGAACAGGCTTTACGTTGCATCTGGTTTTGTTTTTGTCATGTGATAAATGTTTGTTGACGACGATATTTAGTCATAATTGAGAAAGTAACACTAGCTGAGGGTCAGTTTAAAATTTCGCTGTGCTTGGCTGTTTCCTGGCCGAGTTACAGGGCTGTAAACACTGGGTCCTCCAGGTACCCTGAGGGGACAGGCTGTCCGCTCCAATGCCTGTTGAAAATTGTTGTAGTCAATTTTCATAAAAACCTGCATTTAAGTATCGATACCAGTGCTATATGATATCAAACTCGATTTTTAGTATTGATTAGTATTGATTCTGAGAACCTTAGATCAAAGTGATCCGATGCTTAGTAACAGAGTAGCTACCGCAATTACCATTAATATGTTCCCACCCTTTTCCTCATTTACAAAAAATGGATTTGAGTACACTGTATTTGTCACCTACATTTAGGGGAACCGGTGTACTGGTAGTATTCGGATTGTGAGTGCTGGTAGAGTGCAGGTGAAAAAGCTGTTGACAACTTGGAGGACTGCAGGAGATCTTCACTTGTCTTGCTTTTGGTGGCTGCATTGCGATTGTCTGCACAAAGAAAATACACAGAGGGAACGCATGTTTGAGAAAACACATCAGAACAATCTTACAGGAATACATCCGTACTTTTCGTATGGTCTTCTCACAAGAACATTCAAGATTCACTTTTTTTGCCATCAGAAAGATTGATATTCCCTATCACACAGTTCAAGCATCATAGACACAACAAACACAAGGACAACACAAAAACGCCCAGTTTAAAATCTGAAACAAGTACACTTCAGATCAACTAGAACTCCTTACTAAAGTAAAAAGAAATCACAACATTACAATAACAATGTTACAAACCATTAATATATATCTTAAATTGTCCTTTTTTATTATTTGAAATGCAATAAAACATTGATTCTTGATATAGAATAGTGGAATACAGTATTTTTTTAAAAGATGTCCATATGCACTCCATATAACACTTCCTGTTCTTTTTTGTTCTGTGATTTTCTGTTCTTTTGCCAAGTACAGGGAAATTGTCAGAATTCTTGTCCATGGTAATTGATGAGACAATGTAGACATAAAGATTAGGTTTAAAAAATGTTGAAGTACAATCCATTCTTCAAACTGACGATAGAATTACACGCAGACAAGAGGACAAAAGAAAGACACACCACTACTACTAATGACCTCAGTCACACCTGATGAATGGTTCAAAATGAAACCAAGAAGCAGCGGATTTAGATAAATCAACAACAGTTTAAGCAACCCAAAACATCCAGCGTAAGCTCTGCACACAATCAGAAAATCAACATAAACAAATGGCTCTTTAAGTATGTTTCTAAAACCTAATTGCAAATTGAATTAGCATTAACATAACATCCCACTGACAACCAAACACTGCAAAACTCACAGTATGCTGACAACAGTCCATTACAGAAAAGGTGTAGAGCCAAATGGCATGGATATGATTATGGTCAACTGCATGTAGTGACAGAGACAGGGACAGACAGACATATGTGCAAGGCTATAGGGACAAAGAATACTTACAGAGCAAGTGGTAGGTCAGGGAAAGTACGGCAGAAGCGTGGAGGGAATTGAATTCATGTGATACAAACAGTGAAAAGAAAAAAAGAGGGGAATTATTTGCATCCCAAAAGGAGCAGTCCATGAGAGGTACCATGAGAGAGGTAAATTTTGTACCTACATAGAGGAGAATCAAATGAGCCAAAAGCAGCATGATCGCATGATCCACATTTGAAGCATGGCAAATCACTGCATCACGAGATCTTTAAATTATACATGCATCTCCTCCATACAAGTAGCAAAATTTATTTATGACGAATTACAGGCTTGTGATATGTGAATGAACCTAAGCTCTGAGCTATTGTAGAACAAATGTGGACTGCTTGAGCACTGATGTACATCGCTTTAGAACATCTGCTAAATGCTGATGTTTCATTCTCCATTTTGTACATTTTGCAGCTTTCAGTAAAAGCTACATGGTAAAAACACTAGTTCTGAAGTGATTCAAATACTGTTATATTTATTATGGTTTTATTCAATTGTAATCTCTACTGTTATGAATTGAAATATCTAAAAGTTTGGCCACTCCTTGATAAATAACACAGTCTCTCTAGGAAATGAAAAAAAAAAATACACAAAATTTTCAGCAAACATTGATGTATAGTAACTTTTTATGCCATAAATTGAACAAAAATGAAAACATTATTATGGCACTATGCAATAGTTTGAGCACCCTAAGTGTTCCAAAGATTCCTTTTACGAGGTTTTAGACCTTAATCAGCTCGACAGATCTGATGCATGGCAACAAATGTCATTAGTAAATGTCAGCTGGTGCCAATTTCAAAGATTTACAAATGACTCTAAACCTTGCATACACACACAGCAACAATGGGTTCCTCTAAGCAGCTGCGTAAGACGCTGAAAATGAAAGTTATTGATGCCCACAATGCAGGAGAAGGCTACAAGAAGATAGCAAAGGGTTGTCAGCTTGCAGATACGACAGTGAGAAGTCTAATTAAAAGATGGCAGTTCAGGGGAACTGTGGAGGGCAAGATGAGACCTGTGAGACTAAGAAAACGCTCGGCAAGAACTGCTATTATGCTGGTCAGAAAGACAAATCAAAACCCCCATTTGAGTGCAAAAAACCTGCAGGAACATTTAGCAGACTCAGGAGTGGTGGACAAGACTTTCATGGAAGAGTCAGCAGAAGAAAACACGCATCCCCATCATGAAACAGAACACCATCTACAAAAACCTGATGCATTCTGGAAACAAGTGCTGTGGACTGGTGAAATTAAAATAGAACTCTTTGGCCACAATCAGCAAAGGAATGTTTGGAGAAAAAGAACACCTTGCCAACTATTAAGCATGGGTTGGATCTATCATGCGTTGGGGTTGTGTTGCAGCCAGTGGCACAGGAAACATTGCACAGATGGAGGGAAGAATGGATTCCACTAAATACCAGCATATTCTGGAAGCAAACATCACACCACCTGTAAAAAAGCTGAAGCTGAAAAGAGGATGGCTTCTACAACAGGGCAACGATCCTAAACATACCTAGAAATCCTCCATGGACTACCTCAAGAGGCATAAGCTGAAGGTTTTGGAATGGGCATCACAGCCCCCTGATTTAAAGATCACTGAAAATTTGTGGGTAGATCTTAAAAGAGCTGTGCATGCAAGAATATTACAGAACTAGAAGCCTTTTGCAAGGAAGAATGGGAGAAAATCCCAAGTACAAGAATTGAAAGACTTTTTGCTGGCTATAAAAAGCATTTACAAACTGTGAAATCTGCCAGAGGTGGTGTTATGTAGGGTGCCCAAATATTGTGCATTTTCCCATTTCCTAGAGAGACTGTGTTTACATCTTTTCAATAAAAAAATGACCAAAATATGTTATTTATCGAGGGGTGGCCAAACTTTTGCATAAGGCTGTACGTAGATATGAGCTATAGCCTTCATTGTTATTCTTTTTAGTTTAAGTATTAGAGCTTTAATGTTGATACTGACCAAACCAGTCTTAGATTTGTTCGTATCATGTCTTTCAGCTGGCTGGTGTGCTAAGAGAAATTAGTGTTTTCATTGGTTTAGAGCAGGGGTATTCAACGAAAATTTAAATAGGTCCAGTTAGAGAAAATTTCCAGAAGCAAAGGTCCAGAAGATCATAATGTTTAACTATTTGTGTGTGTGTGTGTGTATGTGTGTCAACATTGCATGTAAGCAATACCTGACTGTCAAATGAAGTTAAGTCAGTACAAAAAATTGACAGTATTTATTGTCAAAACTTGAATTTCCACTTTTCTGTGTCATATTTTGTCTCAACCAATTTTACAGAAAATAAACCTCAACACATCCGCCTGGAATGAATCTTGATTGGCTGAAAGGTATCACGTGGGATGGTTTAACTTACATGCAGTTCGTTTGTGAGTTTCCTCGGTGCTAAACCGTAAAGATCATAAAAGCTGCGCCAGATAAAATAGACACGCCGTGTCAGGTTATAACTATAACATTCTGTTTTGGCCGCTAGGTCCGGGTCCATATGGGACAGCTTCTGGGTCCAGACGTGGACTACAGTCTGCCTGATAGGAACCGCTGGTTTAGAGTTTTGAGTTATATGTATTTAGGTTCGTTAGTGGTGGACCTCAGTGTCGGCCCAAAGTCGACACCAACCACTGTCCTGAATCTTGAGTTTTTACTTATTTATCTACTTAAGCAATGAGTTTTCCCCACCGTTTTCCAACCTGTTTTAGCTACTATTAGCGAATAAGAGACTTCAGGACACACCACTGACTTCCAATCATAAATACGTTAAAATATGCTACTACTAGCCTATAATTATGCCATATTTTTATTATTATCATCAGTATTATTATTATTATTATTATTATTATTATTATTGGACACGCCAGGTAACAAGAAGCCGATGCCATTCACCCTTTTGCAGATCTCGTCTTTGTTTTTGGACATTAAAAGCCTTGGAGATTGATGCGGCACTAAATGTTAGGGGATTATTTTCTCCCTACTATGTAGGCTACTCTGCAGCCGTCAATATTTAAGCGAACTGCCGAAACCATAATGTTTATTTTTATTTTTGGAAGAATGATTACATCGTAATTAAACCAAGGAAAAAGCCTTACCAGCCTTACTTTGTCTACCAAAGCTTGTTTACCACCTGCTTGTTCACATTTTGACAAAAGATTAAATATCACAAGCCTGTAATGTACTCATACAAGGAAATCTACTTTAAAAACTATTACAAACACTCCAAGGTGTACACATACTTTACACACAGACATGCAAATAAGAGGGAAAGATGCAGTATTAGTGCTGCTGAAAGGAGATTCATGGTGAAAAAAAAACTGAACCCAAGACTGAGTACTAAGAGTAGGCCATGTTAGACAAATGCCAGATAGTATATCATTAACTTTGTGCACAGCGGGCTTTGTAGCATGTCATGTGGCCACTTCCCAGTCGATGAAAGGCAGGGAGAAGCATTGGCCCCAAATATAGGCTTTCACCACACTTTGGCAAGCCTCATTCTTTTTTCTCATTCCCCTCTAGAGAGAAAAGGGCAGGGGGCTGAGCCAGCACTGCCTCCTTATGTCAAACAAGCAGCAGAAAGACAGAATTAGGAACTGATTTTCAATCAGTGCATGCAATTGAACGGCAGAGTCCATATAGGTTCAGTTTCTACTTTCTGCAATAATGAAAGAACAATGCTACTTTTGTCTTTTCCAGTGATGAATATCCAACGCTTTAAAAAACTAAACTGTAACAATCTTTAATATAAGCACTTAACCTAAACTAAAGTTCACTACAGAACTCCCTGAACACTCCTTACAAACTATGCCTGATGTACTAAGCCTTTTGTGCCAGACATCAAGCACAAAACAAACGCATTCTGTTCTGTATGAAACTGGCACATGCGGCTTTAATGTAGTTAGTAAAATGTGAAATGAGCATCTCTTCCTCTAACATATGCAGAATGTCAGGATATTGCACATATATTCCTCTTCCTTTTAAAACCACGTGTACATTTGTGTTACAGTTTTAAAAGACATGTTTCTCCTTTTAACAATGATAGCAACACAGTAGTGAGATGGAGACAATAACTTAAGCATAACCTAAAAACAATGTTTACCACCAGAATGTTTTCTACTCTATGGACTATTTGTATATATCTAAGAAAATGTGTGGAAGACCGTGTCATGATGTGGCTGCAATATGTGCGCAGTCTGTGTTCTCTTTGTACTCCCAAAGAATGTTTCGTTGAGAAAAGAAAACATCAACACCTTTATCTCTTTATCATTGAATTTCATTGCTTGTTTTGTCTTGAGCTCACTAATGGCTCTGTTATTTCACTGTGCTTTTGCAATGGATGGGGTCAAGCATAGATAAATGCAGACACATTGTAAATGTATTTTGTCATCACTTCAAGGTACATACACACAATTAGGATATGCAAAAAAAAGAATTAATTAATTATTTATTTTATTTATTTATTGTTTTTTATTTGTATGTAATGATTATATAACAATGTTATTTTATGTTGAGCATAATGCACTACTTG
>JBBPDC010089732.1:0-10038 GCA_037974485.1 Hemigrammopetersius urotaenia
TGTGTGTGTGTGTGTGTGTGTGTGTGTGTGTGTGTGTGTGTGTGTGTGTGTGTGTGTGTGTGTGTGCATATGTGTGTTATCATAGCTGCCGGAGTGCAGAGTTAGTCATGCAGTTAATTAACAGATTAGCTTGTGGAACGTGGACTGGAAGTAAACAAACAAACACACACTCACACTCACACACACAAACACATATTTAGTGATTAAGGTATTTGTTCATGTGAGGAGAAATGGACTTTTGTGTGTAGGTGTGTGTACTCTGGTGGTTAGATAAACACACTGAATATGTACGGAGCAGAGTTTCTGGTGTAACTGGTATCTTTTCATTAAACATTTTCAGACTACGTGTGAGGCGGTTTCCCAGAAACACTTTAGCTCACAGATCACATACACAGATCACCGTGATCAGCTCAACCTTCCCTCACTCACTGCACACTTTCATCACAGTGAAGTGAAACATCAGTGAGTGATTCTTCATCCTGTTACTGTTCTCTCTCAGAAACAGCAGCACTAACCGTGACCCTCAGGGCTTTGTCTTCAGTACCTTTGGTTGATGGAAAAGCAGTTTCAACAGCTTTGGGCTGCTTTTTGAAAGAGGCATTATACAGGGCAGCCTGTCAGAAAAGAGCTCATTTACCGATTTCAAAACAGCATGTTCTCAGGGATAAAGAGTGGCTGGAAAATAGTTGAATAAAAATGGAACTTTTTCTTTGGGTTTTTTAATCTTCTTGGGTTTCTGCATCTTTTCCTCCTCCTTCTTCTTCTTCCTCTTCTTCCTCTTCTTCTTCTTCTTCCTCTTCTTCTGCTGCTTCTTCTTCTTCTTCTTCTTCTCCTTCCTCTTCTTCCTCTTCTTCCTCTTCTTCTGCTGCTTCTTCTTCTTCTACTTCTTCTTCTTCTCCTTCATCTTCTTCTTCTTCTTCTTCCTCTTCTTCTGCTGCTTCTTCTTCTTCTTCTCCTTCTCCTTCTTCTCCTTCTTCTTCTTCTCCTTCCTCTTCTTCCTCTTCTTCCTCTTCTTCTTCTACTTCTTCTTCTTCTCCTTCATCTTCTTCTTCTTCTTCCTCTTCTTCTGCTGCTGCTGCTTTTTCTTCTGCCGCTTGTTCTTCTTCTTCTTCTTCCGCTCGTTCTTCTTCTTCCGCTTGTTCTTCTTTTTCTTCTTCTGCCGCTTGTTCTTCCTCTGCTCCTTCTGTTTCTTCTTCTGCTGCTTCTGCAGTGTGCCAAATCTGTGAAAACATGGATATAGCCCCATGATTCTTCTGACCTATTTGCAGCTTGAGCACTCTAGCGCCACCATATACCTGATATTTGATTCCAACATCGTAGGATACACACACACACCATTTTGTTGTTACCCTTTAGATCAGGGGTCTTCAACATGGTGCCCCCAAGGACCACATGAGTACCCCACGGACCTAAAATTAGATTTTATTCTGTTGCTATTCTTCTTTAATCACATTTGCATTTGTATAAATCTGAAAATGACAACATCTAAAAAAAACATGTTTATTATAGATGGAGCTTAGATACGTTTAGGTAAACTCTGTTCTAGTGTATCAAACTGGTAGCCCTTCGTATGACTCAGTATCCGTGAAGTAGCTCTTAGTTTCAAAAAGGTTGGTGACCCCTGCTTTAGATAGTGGGGACATCACCTCCTTCATAGTATCATGAGAAATCCTCATCAAGAAAAAAGAGGGGGAGAGAGAGAGATTGAAGGGATGAGAGAATGGGTGATCACATGTTAGAATGGTTGTCTTGCTACGGCAGTCCACCGATGGTGCTGCACAGTAATACTGACTTACCCTAACCCTAACCCTAACCCTTACCCTGTGTATGAAAGAGTTTTTAAACTTGGTCCAATCTACCGCCAGACCAAGACTCAAAAATTCAGATGAATTTCAGCATTTTGCATCGGTTTGTTATTAAGAAGTGAAGTTATGCTTCAGCAATGCTTTGATAAATGAAAACCAGACTTGGTACATGGACTCTCGAACCCTTTCTGAAGAAGCCCAATAAATCCTATGTCATTTCACCACTAGGGGGTGCTCAAATAATCAAAATGTGTTTTGGCTAATACCTATTTTTTTCCCCTAAATATCTGACTCATGTGTCTGCTGATGCCGTGGAAGATCCAAAGGCTGAGACGACTGTAAGCTGATGTGTCCACCATATTGGATTTAATGAAAATGTTAAACAATTTTATACAGTCTTCTCTAAAACTGACACAGATGATCTTCAGACCAGCCCTCAAAAATGTTGTCAGAGAGAGTTTTGATCTTTGAAACCTTTTGTCTTTCACAGCCAATCAACGTCTGTAATGAACGCGCCCACATAAATGTGAGAAGTGCGCCTCAGTCAAAGTTATACAGTACAAAAACAGTAGACATGGGGCCTTTAAGCAATGATAGCAGGACACCGGCACACTGTCTCCCCAGTGGCACATTCACCATGCAGGGGCTCAGGTCAAGTTTCTAATTTAGCAGTAAGAGTTGGACCTGATCGAGGCTCAAAGTCACATGTACAGCTACAGAAACGCAGACTCTCTGCTCGTTCAGGCCTCTGGTGTGTGTTTCAGATAAGGGTCTGCTGTAAATAATGTTTGTCATATCTGAGAGAGCCAATGAATACATCACCATAAAACAGGGCTATGAATCTACCTTCACACCCTCTCTCTCACACACACACACTCAAACACTACAGTCTGTGTGATGCCCATGTAAAATACTTTTCAAATGTAAATGTCCTACATGTCCTTGTGTTATATAGGCTAACTGCTTAAAGGAAAATGGCACCCATTTTTCATTATTTTCCCCATAATCTGAGATGTAAACAGAAGTCAGAGTAGATATGGTGTGAAATGCTTCATCGTAAAGAAGTGGTGATTGTATAGTGGTGAGGAATGTAAATGGTGAATCTCCAACACAAGAGTAGCCATTTTGAATAGTATTGAATGGAATGTTATAATGGTATACTAGTGGAAAATCTGAACTGAGTAATCTTTCTTTGGGGACTACTTTGCCTAATAACAGCCTGCATGTAACCCTCCACCATGAATGGCTTTAGTTTTAGGACCAAACTCCCAGGTGTCATAACTATTTCATGGAATAATTTTCTGTGAGGGCAATTTTAGAAACGGAAGTCTAAACAGAATACTATGTAAAAGGCGTACATTTCTTTCTTTTTTCTGTCTTTTCTTTCAAATTGTAATCAAATATTTCCGCGTGTGGTAAGGTCTGAAAGCGTACATGAATCCTGTTCTCATTTCACCTGAACTGCGTGTTGGAAATGAAATAAATAAATTATTACACGCTTTCGGTATCGTTGGACATAACTGATAAAGGTTCTAAAGGTTAAAGCTCATGAATATTCAAATATTTAAATGAGCGGCACTGCTGCTGGAGGCTGATCACTGTGGTGTGTGTATGAGCATACACTTAGCTTCATAAACCAGTCTCTACCACACACACACACACACACACACACACACACACACACACACACACACACACATACACACACACACACACAAATACTATGACTATGCAGAGCTGGTACTGAAATGCACCATACTGATCCTAACAACATTTGTGTGTGTGTGTATGAACAAAAGGATTGACTCAAGCTGACCTTTAGTACCACAATAAGAACAATCAATACCCTTAAACTAAAGCATTGACATCACTTTACCCACATACACACACACACACACACACACAAACACACACACACACACAACATGAACACATGCTTGTAATTAACACATGTGATGTTTATTCTGTTTGTATGTACTCATGCTTCTCAATGACAATGACTTTGTGACTTTGTTCAACTGATTGATGGTGTGTGTGGGTGTCTGTGTGTGTGTGTGTGGTGCGCCCTGTGATGTGTGAATACAGACAGCTGTTGGAGGTGTAAAAGCTTCAGTTAAAAAAACAGCTTGTTTGTCCTTCTAGTGTCACTGCCACATCCATGTAAACACCGCTTTCATTTGTGTGTGTGTGTGTGTGCGTGTGTGTGTCTGTGTGTGTGTGTGAGAGAGAGAGAGAGAGAGAGAGTGTGTAAGTGGGTGAGTCCTTCCTCTGGACTTGGCTCTAGGCTCTAGTGAATAAACAGATTTAAAGGTTTAATGATAAACGTTTAGTCCAAACTCAACCTCGAGCCCAGAATTGGTTTCAGCTCCTGTGTGTGGTTCTAGAATTAGGTTTTGTAGTTCATATTTGGTTCTAGAATGAATGCTGTCATTGTTTTGTATTTTGTACTGTGGTTCTAGAATTCTAGAATCTGTACTGTTCTTATAGAATCCATTTTGAGGTTCCAGAATTCATACCTGGCTGTGGAGTTTATACTTGATTCTGTCATGTGCCGGTTTCTTTCAGGTGTGAAATGCATGTGTGGTGGAGGTTCTCATGTGTGGACGAGGAGGTGGGTGGTAAGAGGGGTGGCAACCGAGGTTTTCATTTTGAGGGGTCCTTCTCGCAAGCAAGTGGAAACTGTAAAGCTAGGAAACACTGCTGTAGTTCTACAATTAAAACTGTGGTACTAGAATATACCCCGAAGTTCCAGATGTTGGATCTTGTTCTGAATTGACATTGTATGCATCCTGTGAAGTCAAGCAGGTTTCTTGTTATTTCAGCCCTATGCACACAGCACACACTGAAATTTAACATGTTCCTCCAGGACCATGGAGCAACACACGAACAAAGAGAGCAAGAGAGAGAAGAAGAAAAACACAAGAATAACAAAACAACAAGATAAGACAACATTTAGTGCAGTTGACGATTGAATGAATACAATGTTATGACAGATGTATTCAACCAACAGAGCCAATAAATGCAGAATAGAGGTCTACAGCAATATGTAATATTTGTGCCAATAATAGTAGCAGCTGGACAGAGAATGTGCAGTATCTAATAACTAAAGGCTATTCACAGTGGCAGTTGGGGGTGTACATTGTGGCTCTAGAATCAGTGGTTCTTGTGGTTCTACAATTCAGTAGAAAAGGTACTTACCCTGTTATACTTGAGTTTGTTTTGTGAAACAAACAGTGTGACTCCATCATGCCTCAAAAATAAAAGTCATAAAGACAAAGACAGCTACTTTGGACAGTAACAGAATGAGAACGATTTCCTCAGGGATCAATGAAGTTTTCTGATTCAGTCTCCCTAGAGAACTTTGGGTTAAGGGTCTTGTTCAGGAACCCAGTGTGGTAGACTTTGAACCCATGACCACTTGGTCCAGAGGCAAGCATTCTACCCACTAGGCCATCACCCCCCAGCAAGCCTCGTAGAATTACCAATGTGGTTTCTGACCCCGTAGGACTTTCTGTCCTCTATAACTAGTACTTCAGTGCAGCTAAACTCAGTAGAAGTCATCCAGATACCTGCACTGAGGTATAGTAGTAGTAGTTGTTGTAGTAAAAAAGTTTCAGAAAGAGAATAAGAAATAAAGTTTAATAACGAAATGCACCTCCTGCCTGAAGAATCGCTTTGGTGAATAACGAAGAAAAAGTAATAATGGCATAAATGTTTCATCTCAGACGTGACCCAGCTTTTGATTTTAAGCGTTTTATTTTCTAATTTCACACAAACTGGAGAATTTCCAGCACTGTCAGACAGAAGCCGAGACTTCAGAATGAGATGAGGGATATTTGTCAGAATGTGTCATGTGCGTGATGTAGATGGTAATGTGATCCCCTGGGTGCTGATTAGATTATTAGGTGCAGTGTAATATTACTGACTCTGATAGAGAACGGCAGGAAATTGAATTGTGTAAATTGTGCCCAGTGATGCGCATTGATTTTCATAAAGTCGCATTCAAATAAGACGAGTATGTGAAGACGCGGTGGTTTGTATAACCATGAGTGCACACACACCACACACATACACACCGCACACACACCACAAACATACACACACCACACACACACCACAAACATACACACACCACACACACAGTATACTGAGCTTTGTGAGCATATTGAGCATGGTTTGTCCATGCTACATACAAAACTGCTCCCTGAGTCCCAGTTTATAGACGAGGAATCTGGAAAGGTGCAAAAGACCTCATGCATATGCCTGATCACAGAGAAAACAGGACGGGCTGTTTCAACATTCTGCTCTATTTACTAACCTTTGAGTGGCTCATCCTTCCAAAACCTGGTGTAAATAAGCACTCGGCGACGTGCTGTCGGGAGACTTCCTTTAACAGCTGCAGCAAAAGCAGCAGCTGGACGGAGACATGAGCCTCGAACAACAGCTGAATGACAATTTGCAATCCAATATTTCAGCTCTCTGCACCAGATGTACGTTTGTGAGAAGGTGAGGTTCAAAATGGACCTCAAACATGCGCTTGCAGTCAGTGTCAAAGGGACAGTTCAGCACAAAAACAGTCACAGTGTTCTGCTGACTGAAGATGTGGTCAGCAGAACATGGTGTAGACATGTTCAGAGTCCAGATTTTGCTTCTTTTGTTTAGAACTGGAGCTACAAGGCTAACATCACTAAAACGTGAAGTCAGCAGTCACCCAATCCGTAAATATATCCCCAAATGTTCTCTGGACCCACTCAAAGCAGCTTTTCATTTATGTGGAACAGACTTGTGCATGTGGTACACAGTACCAGACAATATTGTTTACTAAGAGCTGTAAAAATGAACTAAACTTCATCTACAGGTAGACAAAGCACTCATAAAGAGGTCTGATCTTGGATCTTCCGTATTTATGATGGCACAGAAACGGATTTCACATTAGCGCTCCTGCTCCTGAGGTGGTTAGTGAAAATAAACCCTGTTGTGTAAAAGGCTGAAGTTTGGTTCATTTTCACAGCATATAATGTCCTAAACCACCTCTACAAGTCTGTTCCTCCATAATGAAGAGTTGGCTGTGTCCCGATTAGGTCCAGAGAAGTTTTGGAGATGTATTTACAGAAAAGATTTGGGTGAATAAATCGAGCGTTAATGTCAGGCACATTGGGCTGGCAATGAGGCATGTTTTGTGCTACGGCTGCACTCACACAAGCTCCTGACCGTCAGTGTTTTGAGACGTTTGTCAGTAAATGGTGTGTAAATGCCAGAAAAAATACATAATACCATTCTGCTCTGTGTGTGTTTGTGTGTGTGTGTGTGTGTGTGTGTGTGTTTATCACACTCTCCTGCCTCTCTGCAACAGTCAAAGGTGGACACAGTGGATTATGTGGGCCAGTCTCTGTTGCCATGGAGACCAGCCAGGGTTAATGGTCCTTCACTGTGTGTGTGTGTGTGTGTGTGTGTGTGTGTATGTCTGTGTGTGTATGTGGGCCCTGACTTGTACCTACTGTTCTGTGCATGTGAGTGTGTGTGTGTGTGTGTGCGTGTGTTTGTGTGTGTGTATATGTGTGAGTATATGATGCAAGCTGGCTTTTTGTGGTATGTTGGCCTCCTACGCAAAAATAGCAATTTTCAGCAATACCTACAACACACACAAAACACACAAAGTGGCTGCAAGGTTTCTAAGTGATGCCACAGAACCATTTCTGTTCCCAAAAGAGCTGTGTTTCTAAATGAGTTGAGAGTGTGAAGAACCTTGTAAAGAAAAAACTTCCTATTTAAGTTATATGGAGGTTCTTTAGAATTTTAAAGGGCTCTTCACATTTACACAGCTTATTTACAGATGTGGTTCAATTAAGCACCATTTATTGAAAGGTTCTGAACCACTGGGTCGCTGGCTGGTAGGGGGTGCGGCTTGTTTAATACTGGACCTCAGAAGCAGTGAGTGGTAGTTGTGCGGGAGTTGGGAGGTAGAAGACTAACTGACATCCACTACATTACTATTATTCATGTAATTCATATTATTAGGGTAGTATTTCGATCCTAATGGGATTGAAGAGAGAAACAAGGCAGCCACATTTACAGGAAATCACCCAAAGTTTGCCAGGAATCAGATTTTTTTGTTTGTGTGTGGCATCACCACATGTTTCCTGGCAACTTTTTTAATGTGTGTAGTGAAGAATCGCTCCAAAACTCCTGGTATTGTAGTTCTGAACCGTAATTAAGTTTTGATGTAGCAAAAAAAGGACAGTTTTAAAGTGAGCAGTAACAGTCAAGCCAGTTCAGGGCAAGCTGTGATTTGGTTGTGGGTTCAGATTAAGCTGGAGTAACCATATGGGGTCAGGCAGGGTTTAGGCCTGACCCCATATGGTTGGGTTTCAGAGTTAGCTGTTGGGCCAGTAAAGTTGGACCAGTAAAGATGTGGTTTGGTTTGGGGTTTCAAATTTAACAGCTCCAGTTTGTCGGGTTCGGGTCATGTTCGGGTTTCAGATTCACCAGTAGCAGTCGGGCCGATTCAGGTCTGGTTTGGGTCAGAGGTTCAGATTTAGCAGTAGCAGTCGGGCCGGTTCAGGTCTGGTTTGGGTCAGAGTTCCAGATTTAGCAGTAGCAGTCGGGCCGGTTCAGTTCTAGTTTAGGTGAGAGGTTCAGATTTAGCAGTAGCAGTCGGGCTGGTTCAGTTCTGGTTTAGGTCAGAGGTTCAGATTTAGCAGTAGCAGTCGGGCCGGTTCAGGTCTGGTTTAGGTCAGAGTTCCAGATTTAGCAGTAGCAGTCGGGCCGGTTCAGGTCTGGTTTAGGTCAGAGGTTCAGATTTAGCAGTAGCAGTCGGGCCGGTTCAGGTCTGGTTTGGGTCAGAGATGCAGATTCAGCAGCTCCAGTTGGGAGGGTTGGGTCAGGATTTAGATTGGGATGATTTGAGTGGGCCAGGCCAAGTTGGGTCGGGTTTGGGTTTCAAATTTATAGTAGCAGTTGGCCGTGTTCAGGTCGGGATGGGTTTCAGTCTTGTGCCCATGTAGACATTTAATATAAATACATGGTGTCCATTTCTACTGACATGATGGAATTGGATGAATTGTCACTACATTACCGCACCCCGCCCCCTCAGATCCATGCAGAACAGTACTGTCCCAACAGCGCTCCAGCCTCGTTATTTTTTCACTGTCTTGATTGTTCTGTAATAACGTTAAATCGAATTGTTGTTTTTCCTTTTCTTTTACTCTCTCTCTCTCTGCATGATCATTTCCTGCTCCTGTAATTGTGTAAGACGAACGCCCTTCCTCTGGCTGCGGCTAATGATCCGGCCGTTCCCCCGGTGCCGAAAGAGTGCGGGCTGCGCTGAAGGATTGTGTGTCCAGCTACGGATCAATTTATGATGGACATTTGATTGCATTAGCGCCAGACGTCTGATCGTACAGCCCGTTGGTAACGGCCAAAGCTTAATACATTACTATAGACCTAAAGACGAGCAAATTTAATCTCCAAAACAATTTGATTCAATCTATTTCAATCGCAGCTCCGCGGAGGAAATGTAGAAAGTGTTTCAGCACTGGACTCGCTCCTCTCCCGTGTTAGCGTTTCAAACTTCTTAATGAGTGACTCGGTAATAGTTTTAAAACCTCTCTGACCTCCCCCAGCTCTCCCTCCCTCTTTCTCTCCCACACATTTACTCAGGGAACCTTCTGTTTCTGACACTTACCATGTTGAGAAGTGGGATAGTTTTTAGAGGGAGTTAATGGGAGTGAATTGGATTGCTAATAGTCTTTTCACAGTATGTAACACACTAACAGCGGCGCTTCCCTGGCCTTCCTTCATAAACTGGAGACTCAGGGCCAGACAGCTGGGGAAAGAATAGCAATGAGGGAGGGAGAGAGAGGAGAATGAGGGCACAAAGGAGAGATAAGCCCCAAAATGACTTGCCCTGGCTCCACCCACAAACATGTGGGGCAGCTGGTGGCCTAGTGGTTAGGGCATTCGCCCTGTGATCAGAAAGTCCGGGTTAGATTTCTGAGACCGCTAGGCGCCGCTGAGGTACCCTGAGCAAGGTACCGTCCCAACACACTGCTCCCCGGGCGCCGTGTTCTTGGCTGCCCCTAGTCTCGCGTAGCCAGACCTTCAGACTGACGGCTGAAGGTCTGGAATTCATAGCCACTTTCTTTGTCCAAGGCCCTCCCATAAGGCCGTTTGACTGACATGTCAAACAACCAATCACAGTTCGTTTCGTTCAGCGTCACGTTTCGGGGCGTGG
>JBBPDC010089743.1:0-10038 GCA_037974485.1 Hemigrammopetersius urotaenia
GCATTATTACTGTTTTTGTCAATGCCTGTCACTTAATTGCGTACCTGTATATATATACACAGTGTATTGAGGCTCTATCACCAAGCCATATGCAAAGGTAAAACTTTGCAAAACCCTGAAATGCTAAATCAGGTGTGTTAAATGAAGGTTGGCGGGTTCCTGACTACTGACTGCCTGTAGTCTGAGGAGCTATTCCCCCTTTTTCTCACATGAAACCACATTAAAGAGATCAGATTCCTTGCATATGTAATCACAATCTAAACTCATTCAACACGTTAATAAATTAAGTTATATATAGTAATAAATAGTCTGAATTGAATATGCTGCTTGTGTTTGTATTTTCACACCAGAACATAATGATGTGGACAGCTTTTATTGAATAAATGTTCATATTTTGCCTACATTTAAGTGATGACTTAAGGCCACACAACCCACCTTAAATTTAAGAACTGTGTTTGAAACCTCAGAGAAAAAAAAAAAATCAGTGAAACCAGTGTGTTGTTAGGAAGCAGTAAATCTACACAGGACTTCCTCAAATGTGGTCCTTCGGAGTGCATGTCCTTCAGCTCGTAAGCCTTCATGTGTCGAGTCAGGCGTGTTGGAGCAGAGATAACTCAAAGCTGTGTCAAAGCAATGAAACATCCTTGTTCAATAAATAGCCAAACACTGCAGAGTGAAATGTGTGCAGAGACATGCTTTATGTTCCCTCAGTATTAAAAACACTGGCCCTCAATCATCTGTAGGCATTTTCCTCTAATAAAGCACCCAATGGTTTGAGGGACATTGACGCAAGCATTCCAGTCCGCGCTTGGTCAGCACATGTGTCACCATGTCAAGTGAGCGGTGACAGAATGTGCCATATAGGAATATGTAAATTCTGAAAACATAAAAGCCGTTCCAGTCCAGTGCATCACTAGCTGAACTAATATTCACACTATCCCAGCTGGGAAAAACATGATGAAAGTTCCTGCAGAGTTGCTGAAATGCTAGTAATGGCATGCTGTGTTGCCCCAATGTGTCCATCACAATATGAATATTTTGTTTTCTCACACTACTGTAATGCAATTTTCACAGGATTACCTAAAAAAGACCAAGATTACAATGTTGTGTTACTCTAGAAACGCTGAGCATATGACACATTCTAGCAAGCCTACACTGCTTTTCAATTTGTTTTTGAATTAATTTTGAAATACTTCCATTAGTATTTAAAGCTAGTATTTAAATGGAGAAGCCCCTTCAGATATTTCAAACTGTTTGACAGAATATGCTCTTTTACAGCTGCTTTTAGATCATTATTCATTCCAAAAGTAAAATAAAAGAAATCTTTCTGCGAAAGCTTTGTCAGATTTACATATGTGCATTCAAACACATGAAATATATATATATATGAAATATATATTTGAAATAATACATATATATATAT
This sequence comes from Hemigrammopetersius urotaenia, assembly GCA_037974485.1. Classification (NCBI taxonomy): domain Eukaryota; kingdom Metazoa; phylum Chordata; class Actinopteri; order Characiformes; family Alestidae; genus Hemigrammopetersius; species Hemigrammopetersius urotaenia. Next base: position 1,424 of record JBBPDC010089743.1, read on the forward strand.
TTGAAAGAATACACACATATATATATATACACACACACACACACTCGATGCAGATAATCAGAAAAGAGATGAGTTACATATATCAGCCTTAAAGGTACAGTAACAAAAAAAGCCCGTTTAATTTTCTGGTTGAAAAATGGTCATGCAAAAATGAATTACAATGACTTTTGAAATAAACGTAGAATGCGGGCCGTTTCAAAACACCTCTGCCAATCTGTGCCTTTAATGGCAAAAAAAAACCCTGACTTTTGTTGTATTCCATTAACAGCTCCATTCATCAGTGCACTCAGTGCCTCACCTGGAGCTGTGACTGGTTAGAGGCTTATTTATATTTTAAAGCCTGCTGTGATCAGTATTGCAGAGATGGATTAACAGGTGATACATTGCACAACCCTAATTATTATTATTACTATTAGAAGTGGCCTACTAGCTCAATAGTCTATATACATGTGAACGTTACCTAGAGGGATCTACAGGAAACTAGTGGTCTCTAATGGCAACCACAAGGCCAGCTCCTCTCAAGAAGTATAACCACCAGTTTAAATCCTTAAACTCTGGTGGTTGAGATCAAGCTCCAGACCCAAATCTGCAGTCTGAGAGGAAAAGTGTGGGCTCAGAATGTGCCAGCAGCTGTTTGGGCTCCACAGCTGGGCTTCCAGTCACTGGAATATAGAGAGAGAGGCCACGACAGAAACATGCAGGTCATCTCCCTCTTCTTCCCCTCTAAACGCTGGGTTTAAGACAGATAAGTCAACACCTGTCGCCCAGAAGGACACTGTGGGTGCCAACAGTACCAAAAGTACACAAAAGGCTATACGTGTATGGGGAATTTGTAAAATGTGTCAGCTTTGTTACACGGAGGGGCGCTGGGAGAGCTCCGGGCTCAGAGGCTAGCTCCTGGGACGCGAACAATACCGTTAGCCGCATAGCACACCACCGTCCGGCCTCACAAACCGGCCAAAGCCAGCCGGACCGCGTTCAAGTTTGAATAAAAACAACGTTTTTTAAAACCGCGTAAAAGTAAAATTCAAGGGACAAATAATTGACAAACCTTTTCCTCAGACTGCCCGACTAACAAGCTGCCAAAGAGCGAACGTTCACTCTCAGCGGCGCTAACTTAGCTTAGCATAGCATAGCCCAGCTAACGCGCCTGCAGTTAAAACCACACACGCCTTTAGATAGAGAGGGATAGACAGAGGGAGAGAGAGAGAAAGAGAGATGCACAGAGAAGCAGAGAGACCGATACACAGACAGAGAGAGGAAGAACGACAGATACAGAGAGAGATGCTCCCTTTTGCAGTCTAGACCATTCCCCCCCACGCAGGGATGTCAAAAACTAGCTAAGAGAGCTGTCTACGTTGTAAGACATTTGTATTAAAAATCAGAGCAGGATAAATACCATTGCTGCGTTTGTCCGTCCCTCCTTCTTTCCTTTCCTTTTCCAAGCCCTCCTTCTCCCCGTCCAGTCCAGTCCAGGCTAACAGAGAGAGGCTTTTCAGCCAGGATTCTGTGTGGGAATGGTTTCTCAAAAATCAATTCATTACCATCAAGAGGGCCCGAGAGGCGCTGATTCAGGGGTCTCGGTGAATATTTATATACATGTATATATGTCTTTAGCAAACCCCATCTATAGAGTAAGGGCTGAGCAGGAGCTGAATGCTGCGGGTTTTGCTGTGAAGGGCTGCGGCCGGCTGGGTGGGCTCTGCTCGGTCTCTCAGGTCCCCCCGCCCCGGAGCAGCTCCTCCGTCTCCTTTGTTGTGGCTGAAGCGGCGCGCGCCTCTCTTCCCCACGCAAACCGCACTGACCGAGCTGCGGGACTGCACGCGGCCGGACCGGGTAGGCTTCTCTTCCAGCTTCCCGATAATGGCGGCTCCCTCCGCCCCTTCTCTCCCCTTTTCTTTTTCGTTTTTTCTCTCTCGTGGAGAAAAAGGAGAGTTACACAGAGACAGCCCAGACTCGCCCAGTGGCGCATGCACAACACTACAAAGTGCACGCGCACACACACACACACACACACTGTCTCACTCACACACACTTACACTTATACACACGCTCACACACACATTGATATGTATACACACACACACACAAACATTCACACTCTCATTCACTGGATTATATAATTAATATACTGGTTATGACAACAATGAAAGGGTGTATACAACACATACAGACATCTATCTATCTATTTATCCATCTGTCTATCTATCTACATACACTGTATGGACAAAAGTAACTGGGACACACATCTTAATTATTGAATTTGGGTGACCCCTTACTTCCAATGAAGGTCTTAAGCGTAATGCTTCAGCAAACCAAAACATGTGGGACAACACCATGCTTCCAACTTTGTGGACCCAGTTTGGTGAAGAACCTTTTCTATTCCAGCATGACTGTGTCCCAGAGCACAAAGCGAGCTCCATAAAGACATGCTGGAGCATTGTTTCTTTGAGGGAACAGGCCACATTTTCATTCAATACAAGCATTTTCATGTTTTTATTATTTGTAAAGTTTATTTTCCTCTGTTTCTGGGATCCTTTAAGAGCCAAAGAAAATCACTGAGCTATTTTACTGTCATAGAAATACTCACAGTGCCTCTCAATATGCTCCTTCAGAGAACATTTGCTTTAGCTGTGGAGCTGTGTGACTGGCTAGGCAAGGCTTGGCCTGGGTCTCTGAACTTCAGACCTTCTAGAAATGGACCAACACCCTGCAAATGTTCAGACACCACTGAAGACTGATCTGCTCGTGAATTCGTGGTCTCGATAAAGACACATACATTTATTTGAATTATGGTCTTCACATTACTGATACAATGTAAAACATGAAGCGAGGCTGATGTACCTTTTGAGAAACAGTACCTTACCTGTGCAATATCATGTGCAGTTTTCTTGTTGTGTGCCTCACCCTTTTATGTGCAACATCGTATTATCATGTGCAGTAGTCTTACCATGTGAAATATCACTACTTATATCAATATTACTGATCTACTACTGATCTCTATTACAGCAAGAACTCCTAACCACCATTTGTGTTACTTGTAAATCAATTAACTGTTACTAATCTATGGTATTTAAACCCAGTATTTGTGTACACTGCAAAGTCTGTTTCATATCGAGTATTCATTGGATTTATTTAATCTTTGTATTTTATGTTGCTCTTGTCTCTGCAGTTGTAACACAAGCAAATTCCTCCAGGATCAATAAATTGTTCTGATTCTGATTTAGATTTTTCCATTCATTCTTTATTGGTACACCCGGTGCCAAGCATTTATAGCTTATATACAGTACATGCAAAAGAAGGATCTTCTAATCAGTGCTGTTTCATTTTTATGTTTTCAGATGAGGATGGATTGGTCTTCATTGGTGGGTGGGTTGACAGGTACACACTGGGATACCTGCAGAGGACAGAGAATGAAGAGTTAAGGCATGTATAACTTTAGCGCAGTTTAGTCTAGAACAGTATCTGCCCTGTCACTCATCCAAGCAAAGACGTTTGGTTGCTATTAGGCAAGTAGAAACTTCCAAAATCACTGCTATTCAAAGGTTTGATGTGAAATGTTCCACTCTATAGACACAGTGGTTCACAGTGGTAGTGAATGGAACCAGACGTCTGCCTTAGGGCCGCTAAAGCTTTGTCTCACACAAAATGGTTATGAATACATTGAGAATCTTTTTTCCACTGTTTTACAGTCATCAGCATTCCAATATAAACACTCAGAAGACACGGTGGGTTTGGACAGTAAATAAAATCTCCCTGAATTATGACCCCTGGTTCCTTTCACCACCACTGAATGAACCGTTTTACACCAAACCAACACTGAATGACCCTTTTAAGATGTGAATTGTCTCAATTTTTAAGAAAATCTCAAATGAAATCATATAAACATTCCTACTATATATAGTGTTCAGCTGCAATATTGTACGCTGTATTCTGTATTCTATTCATCTTAAAGAACAGCCCAAAAATCACAGATCACTTTGGAATGTATCGTTTCCTGCCTTTTTCTCAGAAAAATTGAAAACCAAACAATGTAAATGCCATTTAGACTGGAATTAAACACCTGAGTGGTCTCTGACTTTTACACAGTATGTTCCTCAGCCAGTGTAACAACCACTGGCTGCTTTTTTATGCTTTTTCTTTCCTGTATCCTTATTGCATCTAACCCTTTGAAACACGAGACCACTTTCATTCCAGGCTTTATACAGATCAACTTGCAAACAAAACACAGGGCCAGGAGGACGTACCTGCTCTACATGAGTGTCACACGGCAACCAAGCAGAGCTTAAAGCTCATCTAAGTTCACAGGCCTGGATAGAGCAGAAAACCAAGACAGGTTAGTACTGTGTGTGTCTGGGTGCGTATTGCTTTGTGTTCACACTACATAGGTTCAAATTACTTCAATACTCCAGAACATCAAACAATACATAGTGCATTCAATTTTAACATTTGATTACATTGGATGAATTGTTACATTTGGGTTTTTTAATCACAGATATCAGGTTAAAAAAACCCACATGTGTGTAGTTGAGGAATTGCTATGGAGATGAAGGTATCCAGCCTTACTCATCAAATCCCCACAACTGGAACACATCACTCACTTGCTTTGTCTTTATCTGTGTTTGGGGGTGTGTGGGTGTGTGGGTGTGTGGGTGTGTGGGTGGGTGGGTGGGGTGGGGGGGGGGGGCTGCGTGTGTGTTGTGTTTGCACTTTACTTTGCTCCTCGTTTACTCCCACAGGTCAGTTTTTTGCCTGTAAAAGAAAAACACCATTTTATCCCCCAGACTCTCCTTCTCTGTTGGTCTTTGCTGCATGTGTATGTACAGGCAGATAGATAGTGATAAATATAGAAACATTTGAGAACATTGAAATTGACTTTATTTTGTTTATGCTCTCTCATTGTTGTAAAGTCTTAAAGAATCTCAGTGAACTGTGTTTCATATGTTTGCAAAACAGCTGTAAAACGGGCCGTTTGTCGAAGCGATGGCAGGTCCGAGTCCAATTACTCACTGAAAATAATGGCAATGCCCAAACAGAAGAGCACAGCAGCAAAGATCAGTCCTCCTCTTCTGATCACCTCATAATCTCACATACACAACCACACACACACACACACACACACACACACACAACAAAGGAAACGAACACTATTAAACCCAGTGCGTTAAGTCACCTCAGAGTAATAGACCACTATAATGTACACACACATCACCACTAGATAGCAGCACAGACATTTCCATGGTCATTAATGTTGGTCAGCCTCGCCATCCATCTCCACGGTCCACTTTTATGGTGCATTTGTCAAATACAGACACTGCACTGTGGGAACTGCAATAAAATCAGGTGAGTGTACTCACCATATGTGAAGGCTGCATCCGAGTTCTCAGGCACTTCTGCAGACAAGCAAAGACAAAGCTAAGATTCATGAAGCTGCAAAAAACCTCGCATTATTATTGAAATTACTCAGTCTTTTCAGAAGATGAGTGATTTTCTACATAAATCTGTCAGCGTTTTTATGGACCCGAACCATAATAGAATCTGCAATCATATGCAATCAAAACGCTACAAAAAATACTTGGATGCTAGAAGGTTAGCTAGCTAGATACAGTAGAACCTACAGGCCCAGCTCTGGTATTGGAAGTCCACTATCCAGCACAGTTTAGTGATTGCCCTTCTCAGACACATCTGGTTTAGCCTGTTGAGTGTGTTTGAGGAGGAGAGATAACAAACTGCTGACCCCCGGCTTTCCTCTATGCATTGTTTACATTATGATTCCTCACATTATCCAATTTAAAAGACAAATTCTTATTTTCCTCGAATCTTCCATCTCGACGTGATGGCGTTTACGCCCTTTCAGAATGGTCTACCAGCCGACGTGGCAAAAAGTCATATTTTTGTTTTTACTTTTTATAATTCAGTGTTAGTCCCTCCTCCACCACCCCCACCCATCATCAGGAGAAAGTGCTTAGCTTGCTCAGAGACCCTCCCCTACACTATGTGCACAAATGTGTCATTTTACGAAGTGAAAATGCACTGTGACTTCTAATTCCCATGCTTAGGACAGGCTGCATATTGGGTATGCAGGGTATTGACGACCTAAGAAAAACTGACCATTTGAAAGCTTCTTAACTGCATTTTATAACATACATATAACAATGTTTTATTTGGTGTCTTCTATTTTCTGGAAAGCTTTCTTGAATCCAGCTCCAACTGATATTCCATCAAACTCTCAAAAGAGTCTCTGGCAAACATGAGGAACTCAGTCGACCAGTCCTGTGCAGCAGTAAACAGCCCTGTGGGTGAAGCCATTAAAATCACTTGTTTACTTAAACGTACTGTTGCAGAACCAACAGCTTGTTGGCCTGACACAGATCATTTGGCTGCGAGAGCTACTTTTCAGCTCGTGCAGTTCTCCATTGTTTCTCTGAGGGCTTGCTAAAGAGGCCTGTCAGCCATGAAACAGTGATCGTCTGAGCTCCGAGGAGAAAGGTGTGCGTGTCTGCGGCGCTAACTGCTGATTAATCAGAGGCATTTCCCCATTTGTCATAGCTAAAAAATGCCCAGATTGCATCAAAAACATTAAGGAGGAAGAGAAATTGGCTGAGTATGGAAGAATAACTAACTTTATTCATGTTCTAACTTCATAATGTCATTCTCAGTTAAAGGGATAGTTCCCTGAAATGTCAAATGGTAACAGTTTTCCTCTTAACACAGATGTAGTTCGTTTTTTAAAGTTTGTTTCATTAGTTTTAAGGAGCAAAGAGACTGATGCACCTAACAAGTGATGGAAATCTTTTTGGGTGACATTGGCTTGTATTGTACAAGCTTGGTAGCTCTGGTGCAAAACTCGAGAAGCAAATTTCAGATACCAAAAATGTCATGATTATATTCGAGGGAAACTGTGTCAGTTTGATTTAGCAGTGATTTAGTCCTTTAAGTGACTCTAAAGTAACCTATAAAACCAAACACAAAGTGTATACAATAATATGTACATATAATACATATAATGGCATAATACATGATCTGTCAAATATGAATTAAAACATGCACACACACATACACACACACCAGGCCCACATTGACTCACCATTCCCCATTGTTCAGTGTGTGTAACTCAAGCTGAAAGTTCCAACGCCAGGCAGTTATGCAGAGTGGAATGTGTGTGAAGAAGGATGCAAGTTAATACTGATAAGAAAGACGGTGTCCTTGGAGCAAAGTGAGTGTGTGTCCTGAGAGGGAGGGGAGAGAGAGAGAGAAAGAAAGAGGGAGAGAGAGAAAGAGAGAGAGAGAAAGAGAGAGAGAGACAGAGAGAGAGTGAGAGAGATAGAGAAAGAGAGAGACTGTGTGTCGAGGGGTGTGTGTCATGTTTTTCTTTTTGACCCCTGTGAGTGCTCTAGTCTAGGTTGCTGTTCTATAAATAACGTAACAGATAAATGCAATCTCAGATAAATCACAGGTAATAATTTCAGATAAACACAACAGATTAATTAAAATAATGGTCTGAGGGGGGAAAATGTATTTGCACGTTTTTAGCTTTACTAACCTTGTAACTTCAGCGCTGAAGTAACAAAATGTGGTCATAAAAAAGTAATCTAAGATGATTGACTATGGCTGGCGTTAGTGAAAAACGCACAAATTCTATTTTTTGTCAAACAATTCTAGACAACCGTGTTACTAGGACTGCAGATCTAGAACCATGGATATTAAAGGCTCTCCGTCTCCGACCCAGAGTTTAACTTTCATGCTCTAGTTGCACCAGAATCTCATCCATTAAAACCGAAATCATTCATTTTCAACACGCAAACACACAATATTGCACTTTTCTTGGCCCGTACCGTAGTTTGTGTCTCTGCAATGAATTGCCAAGGTCATCACCCACAACAGTGATTATACAGAGCAGCTAGAAGAACACAGTCTAAACAGACTTGCTAGCGTGAGTTCCACACATCTACACACATCTACAACAAATACAAAAGTAAGACTTTTAGAGGGCTGCTACTGTTTTACACTTGACCTTTCTCCATTTAGCAGTTGCTACATTAGCCTTGTAGCTCCAGTGTAAACCTGCACTCCAAATACATCTCCACTGATCAGCTATATTTGGGGAAAAGTGTGTATCGGCTTTTCTCCAATTTATTTTTGGACTTTCAACACCACCAAACAGAACCAAAGGTTACATGGGCTGAGCGTATGACCGCCTGCCCTTTTTCCATTATCATCACAAGACGAACGAGAAGGTGTGTTCTGTGTCAGTGAGTGGTTAAGCTTTAAGCTGCTTTATTCAGTCGGAAGGACAAATGGAAGACAAAGCCAAACAAGCAGAGCTAGTGCATTTTTTTCCAGGTCCTACACTCAGTGCAGACCTTCAGGTCTGAGTTTGCTTTTAGAAACAATTCCTTTTTTTCACAAATCAGACAATCCTGGAGTTTGAAGAGCAAGGAGTTACGCAGTACATCTTTACTGATTCCTAGTTAGACCACATTAAAGTGCAAATGGAGCCATGGTTTTAAGTTCAGTGGAACCAAATTTTAGCCCAAACTGGTCTTATGTGGCCCTTATAGCTTTAACTTGTGTTGGGGGGGGGGGGGGGGGGGTCTGTTGGCCAAAAGTGGTTG
>JBBPDC010089753.1:0-10038 GCA_037974485.1 Hemigrammopetersius urotaenia
AGAGAGAGAGAGAGAGAGAGCGAGAGAGAGAGAGAGAGAGAGAAGGGGTGGGGGGTAGAGAGAGTAAGAGAGAGAGAGAGAGAGCGAGAGAGAGAGAGAGAGAAGGGGGTGGGGGGTAGAGAGAGTGAGAGAGAGAGAGAGAGAGAGCAGGACAGCAGGAGTCTGAACCAAAACCAGACCTTTAGAACCCGACGCAGCGCTTGACTGTTCAGATCTAAGTTAAGTCTGAGGGTTAAATCTTGTGGTTTTGACAGCAGAGCTCTGACAGGCGAGAGAGAAGGGGGTGGTGGAGAAAGCGGGGGATGTAAACAGAGAGCGAGGGATGAGTAAACTCACGATGCGATCAGGAGGCGGCGTGCTGCGGATGAAGCACTTGATCTGGCCCTTCTCTCCGTGAGGAGCCTGGTGCGTCTGGGTGCTGGAGATGGTCGGAGGGCCTGCGGACACACAGAGCAGACTCATCACAAACAGACACACACACACACACACACACACACACACACACACACACACACCGCAAATGCCCATAGTGCACAGTTAGAAGATCAAAACCAGGGCTTTTTAAGTGCAGTGGTTTCTCAGCACCAGGCCTGGAGCTGCTATTCTGTTTCAGTGTTGGTTGTCATGGCGCAGCAGATTCACACCTGAAGCTCATCAAGCCGAGATGAATCATCATGGCAGGGACGTGTGGCGAGCAGAGCTGAGTATAATATGACGGATAAACACCACCAGTCAGTAGTTTGGGCACACCACTGAAGGATTAAAATCTTTAAAACCTTTATTTTAACATAATTTGAAAATGTTTCTGGCGACACAAGATTGTACCCAACAGAGAGAGTCTACTTTATCTGAGCTGCTTATCCTGAACCGGGGCTGCTGGAGCCCATCCAGCAGGGAGGAAAACACTCTGGGCGGGTTGCCAGGTCATCCCCGGGAAGATACAAAGACAAACACACAGAGGGGAGATCTCCGGTCCACCTGATCTACACGTCTTTGGACTGTGGGAGGAAACCAGAATACCAGGCAGAGACTCGCACAGACACAGAGATCATACAAAGACACAAACTCGACGCTTGGCCGTCCCAGGAAATCCCAGGAGTCCCAGGAAATCTAACCCAGGACCTTCTCACTATCTGGCAACAAACAAATAGGAGCCCAGTCACTGGGAGACCAGAGGTCCAAACAGCATTACTGGCTTTTCTCTCTCAGTGGGTGGTCCTCCTCGTCTTTACTATCCAATCAGCTTCTTCGTGGCCACTTTCGGCCAATTGAAACCCATGAAAACTACGTTCTTTGATTTCTTTTTATTTACACAGTTAAATCGTACAAATCAGGTTCAAATGCTTTCATTCCAAACTCAACACTTTTAGTGTTTTCTTCCAGATTATGGCATTTACCCCTTTTTGGCCAAGCGAGCAGTTTTATATAATATTTTATATAGTGGCTATATATTTACATATAATTATTTATATATATTGTTTTATACTTTTTTGCTATTTTTACTACATAAGGTTTTCAACTTCTTGTCATAAGTATCAAATATTTCAAAAACGGCACCTTTGAGCAGTACGTAGATGTCTTGAGGCTTGACTTGGTGGCGTTTCAGACTAATGTGCGTTCAAACATCCTTTATTTCAATACCAGTAGCTCGTCATGTTTGGAAAGGACGATACAAAGTTACATTTTAAGTAATGCACGGTTCTAAGAGTGCTGATTAGTGTTCAAAACTTTCCCTCCGCGATGTGTCTCATCATTACCGCCACTCTGTCGATAGATAGAAGAGAGTGCGTGTGGGGGAGGGGGGCATAAACACACTCCCAGACTTTGCGACCAATTACTGCCCGACAACCTTAGCGCCATGAGCTCAGCGAATAGAAACACACACATAACAGCACAATCACACACAAGGTCAGGGGGACGTAGAGGTGTATGGTTCTACACGGATCCACACCGTGAACATGATGAAGAAATAAAAAGGGTACATTTAAGCAATCATGTCTGACTGCTTTTGATTTTAGAAATCCAAGGCAGGCCAAGTCACAGAGAAAGCCCTGAATGTGTCGGACTGCACCAGCTTCGATTAGGCTGTTTTCAGCAGAGCCATGCCACAGGCTGTGTGTGTGGTCTTCATTTCCAATCTTGAAAAGAACCGATTTACAGCAGACTTGATATCTCTTAGGGAGATAAGGGTCGCGCCGCTGACCCCCAGAGCATCCGTGCCTCTAAGAGCCGCAATCAGAGGAGAGCCGGCGTGGTCGGAGGAGAAAAAGGCTTTTTTTTTCAAAAAAGAAATATGATTCGTAGTGCGGAACTTTGAACTGTGCCTCACTCAGCAAGCGAAAGCAGCGCTAAAGGGGTGTCTGGCGGAAATAGAGGCTAAACGGAACGTTCTGGCACTTCGCTTGGCACTGATTAGGAGGAATTTCCTCTTTAATGGGCTACCGACTCCACCTCCACCCCCAAATCCCCCCCGTAAACAATCAAACACACTCACACTCACACACTCACACTCATGCTTAGCTGCCATCCTGTCCTCCAATCACGCATCTGCCAATCATAGTCTATGGTGTCTCTCTGCTGATTTGTAATTGCAGTTTATTAACTCTCTCTTATTAGAATAAATTAGCATTTAGATGTAAGGAAGGCAGATGGAGGCTGAGTGAATGAAAATGCCAGCTGCTAGCAGGCGGATGCTACGCGCCATAGCGATAAGGCCCTAGCGCTCGTGTATTAGCCTCTGCTGCCGATGCATGCAGCGTATATCCAAGCCCAGCTCACACCTGCCAGCATAATACAGATGTAAAGGTTTATGTGTGTGTGTGTGTGTGTGTGTGTGTGATTATTTATACTGTATGTATACATGCTAACCGTGTATGTGCTTAGGCCTGCTACCATCATACAGAGGCTAAGTTATGGTCTTGGTGGAGGTTTGTGAATGTGTGTGCGTGTATGTGTGTGTGTGTGCGTGTGTGTGTGTGTGTTGCAGATACAGTCAGATCATTTCCTGCTGCTAAAGGAGGCGCCACTGTTTGGTAGCTCATGAGGACCAGCCCTGTGGATCAGGCTGAAAATAAGGAGGATAATTAGGCGGCTTTATTATGGAGCCACAGAGCTCTGAGGGTGATGAGGAGAGAGAGAGAGAGAGAGAGAGAGAGAGAGAGAGAGAGAAAGAGATGGGGGGACAGAGAGAGAGACAAAGAGAGGGAGAGATAGAGAGAGAGAGAGACAGAGAGAGAGAGAGAGAGAGAGAGAGGTGAGCGGATACAGGAAAAATATCACTCTACAGAGCTTTGAAACAGCAGGGGGCGACAGAGAGCCAGTTAGCTATCTCACCTGTCCTCTAGAGCAGAGCTACCCAACCACTGGGTTGCATAATAAAAATATTTGAATTATTCTCAAAGTCTTGAAAGAAACGTCTCGGTCGCGTGACGCGGTGCGTGACTGCTCCGTGTCTTGTCCTCGTGTTTTAGTGTTTCAACCCCCTTCTCCGATTTTCAACAGTTATCTCAGTTTATTTAGTATTAGTAAGCTGTGCTCCGTCTAAACATGTGGGTAGAGTCTCCGTTTTTGAAAAATAAAGAGAAAGCTTTGAACGTGGAAGTCCTACAAACGTAAACCAAATTTCTGTGTTGGGGCTCGACGAGGGACAGCACCAGAGATAACTTTATTTTACTTTTCTTTTTTATTACCATCCTGTTATTTTTTTTCCGCTTATTTTCTTCTCCTTTAAAATTCTTCTCCCCCAGGACTGACTGATAAAGAGCGATACCGGCTGATAAACCGGAGCAATCAAACTACAATCTAACAACCTCCCACTTTCACAAACCTGAGCCGTTCCCACACTGTCCGAAATTATAGGTCTGTCCCACAGTTACAATTTTAAAATGTTTTCGAAATGAAAGTGATACAAATGACACCATTACCAGAAGTAAAGTATTGAGACGCAGGCTGTTGATTGGGCTGTCTCCGCAGTGGGCTTTAGAGTGGTTGTGTGAGTGTTAGTGTGTGAGTGTTAGTGTGTGTGTGTGTCTGTGTGTGTGTGTATGTGTTGTTGCTAATGCACCGGGGACCTGGTTTCCCCCTCAGCCTGGTCCTTATCCTTATCCCCTCATTTACCAAACCACGGTCCGTGGTGGGCGCTGATTGCAGGTTAGAGGAGGAATTGACTGCTAATGTTCCGTGTGTGTGTGTGTGTGTCTGGAGGATAGACTGTAGAAGAGAGAATATAGAAGAAGTGGCTTCCCACTGGGACTCATAACCCTGCACCCTCAAAACTCTGCACATACTCATAACGGAAGTCTGGCAAAACGTACTGAGATGATTAAAGAGAAAACCTCTTACTGCTCCTTTACTGCAGTGCAAACATCTGACAAACAGGCCATAGTGAGTCGCAACCTTAGAACCACCAGCCTAAGGCCACGTCCACACGTACGCGCGTGTTTCTGGGATGCTTCTGTGCGTTTTGGTCTTTCCTTCACACGTAAATGCTGTTTTGGTTCTGTGTGAAAACAGGTCGCTTCGGACGCTCTTAGATTCAACACAGGCCGTCTCTGGGAATGACGTCCCCCTCCCAGGCTTCTGATTGGTCCTTAGTGCTGTACGGTTTAAGGTTATAGCGCCACCTGCTGCCTTGTTGTGGGTAGACTAGTTTGTCCACACAAGGCGTTCTCCTTTTCTGCACCGTCTTCATGGAATACATTACAGAAGCGTTTGAGGCTTCCTCAACTGATTTCACTTGCAGATTTTAAAAGACGTACAAATCTTTCTGTGAAACCAACACAGGGAGACTGTTCTTGTTTCTGACATGATTGCATTAGGCAATCGTTAGCTATTTTATTATTTCTCTTATTGTTGCAATTTTGTCTGCAACAGGTCTCTCTCTTGTAAATGAGACACTGAGTCTCAGTGGCACTTCCTGTAGAAATAAAGGTAAATAAAATCAAATAATGCCACAGACGCTCAGTCGGACAGGTCTGAGGAAGTTGTGGTTCAGTTGAAGTCTTTGACGTGTTCCTGAACAGTGCTTGCAGTGTGGCAGGGAGCTCTATCCTTCTAAAGAGGCCAGTGCCTTTATGGTAGCCGGACGCTATGAAGGAGCGCCCAATGGGGTCAGCATGAGCGCTCTGACCGGTCTGCAGCTCCACAGCCGCAAATTCAGCAAGCTGTGATTCACTGCATGCTCTGACCCTTTTCTATCAGAGCCAGAATTCATTTCTTCAGCAGTTTGTGCTACAGTTCTGAGGGATCAGACCAGGGCTGAGCTCATTGTCTTACTTTAAACCACTCTTGGTAGACATAAGATGCTCTGACCCAGTCGTCTCGCCGTCACAATCTGAACCTCGTCGCTCCGATTTTCTGGCTTCTAACAAACCAACTTCCAGAACTGACTGTTAACTTGCCTGAGATCTCCCACCCGCTTTTCTCTCTCTCTCTCTCTCTCTCTCTCTCTCTCTCTCTCTTTCACACACACACACACGCAATAAAACATCTGCGTTCATGCACATAAACATGTTTCACTTCTGCATAAATGGGTTAATGTACTTTCCATTCACACAGATATGGCTCATGCTTGAATGCCTGCATGCACAGATTTGCGACATAATAATGACTCCGGTAATGGCTTTTGCCGCATACACACACACACACACACACACACAAGCCAGCACACACAACCTCGCAGCACCCCCGCCCACCTACAGAAAATGGGAGTGTATAAAAACGCTCACCAATACCCCCTCAAGCCGGAAAACAAACAAAATCGAATGCGCACGCTGAGCCGATCCAGCATTACCGAGAATAAACACTCGCAAACAAGCGCTCCCCATGTGAGACTATGGAACAACAGACAGTAAAATGTATCCATTAACACATTCTCCGCTAACTGCCTCCCCTGCTAGCTGTTTGACTATAATTAAATTACATCGGGCTCGAGGGAACGCTCGGATTCTCTCGGCTGCGTCCCGGGCCGCCGCGGGATCTCCGGGTTTGGGTGACACACAACTGGGAGCGCGGCGAGCATTACTGACAAATTCAAACACACATTTTAATTGTATAAATATAAACATCAACGTTCGGGATGCGGCGATGGGCTTGGAAGAGCACCGTCTCCTGAGCTTTCTCTCAGAGTTTCTCAAGCTCTAATCTTCTTTCCCTGATCGAGGATCCGTAATCCAGCCTGGTCCCTCGGGCACAGCTCGGATTGTCCCAGTGCTAATCTCAGCCTCAGACACTTTGTCTACAGGCAGATATTTTACACTAATGGGGGTTTTCCACTGACTGGTACTGGTTCTGTTAAACTCTACTCACTATTTTTGCTTTTCCAACACTAAAATCTGGTTCCTGGTACCCGGTACCATTGTTGGTTCCACCTTGGCTGAGGTTCCAAGTGTGCTGAACCGACACTAAATGATAAAGTGTACATATTGGAGGTAACTGATTGGTGGTCGCTATTGTTACGCCAGTGTTGTTGACTGAACGTTAGTGTTGCTTCTTTAAGCCAATAGTCTCCATTTTGTGGCAAACAGCTACAAACCAAGGATAATAAATAAAACCCCTCTGATTTCATCCATGCTGGTGATTGTAATGGTGCCGGGTTGTTTACCTCAGCTTAGAGCGCTCCGCTCGGGCTGCTGCTCAGAATGTTTGGTCGCTATAGCAACCAGAAGTAGTGGAAAACTGTAGGTCTGAAACCAAACTGAACAGAGTAGAATCGAACTGAACCGAACCGAGCTGGTACCAGTCAGTGGAGAACCCCCTTAATACTAGATAGTTATGAGGTTTAAGCACTGTTATTAACTGTTACTATCAAGCTAAACGCTAGCAAGTCACCATGCTAACTAGTTACTGCACTTCATTACTTCTATCAAGGCAACGCTAGCTAGTCTTCATGATAAATATTTATCTGACTTCATAACTTTTGCTTATAAAACTATATGTTAATGAATCCTGATGCTAGATACTGACATTATAACCTTTATTTTAAATGCTAAATAGTCACCATGCTAGATAATTGATTTCTGATTATAACCCTTTACTAACCAACATGTTGACTAGTCATCATAGGAGTAGTAGTAGTAGTAGTAATACTTTATTTGTCCCAAATTGGGCAATTATTTTTGCAGTGGTAGCACACAAATACACATACTTTTCCACAAACATTTCATGATACAAGTTTAAAATAGATAAATAGTAAAATAGATTGACAAATAGAATAAAATAAAATAAATAAACACATATATATAGTAGATCATAGCTAGACTAGATACTAGAATTCTTATTTTTGCTTTGTTTATCAAGCTGAATGCTAAATAGCCACTATGCTAAGTAGTTATCTGATATTACGACTTTTGTTTATCTTCCTCATAGTCGTCTTTCAACTACATTTGTTTTATTTTTCAAACTCAATGCTAAATAGTACCTTTATCAACGTTATACATCAAGATAAATGCTAGCTGGTGACCAGAAAGAACGAAATCTAATCTAGAAACATTTTTCACCACACAGTACAAACACACACACACACACACACACACACACACACACACACACACACACACACACACTAACTAAAGCTAAACATTAACGGGGGAATCCACTTACTTTTCAAAAAGTCTGCAGAATTAGCTTAGTGTCGTTGAAACAGTCTCTCAGAGGATTTTGGTGTAAAATGGTTTATTGTAGCAAAACTTAATGATTCAGGATTTACTTACAATGGTGGTGTAAACCAGAAATCGGAACGGGCAAAATACAAATATTGCCATTTTATTTCTATCCAAAGCAACCAGTGAATCTTCTGGATTTTTATATGTGGGGGATGGGCTTGTCTGGGATTTAATCATTCTTATTGGGCCAAAACCTCATCACCTTATCTCAAAGCTATCAATAATCAGTGTCTCAGGCTTCAGGCAATGCCAGTTTCCTACCACCACCCTGAACCATTCTGACTGCTTCTATAGAAATGGGAGGTGGGAAACAGCCCTGTGGAGGAATCCAGGGGTTCAGATTTGCAAGACCAGCAGAAAACACTGTCTTGCATTCTTTAAAATCTCAAAGTAACTTTAGATTGTTTTGCCTTAATCAGGACTTTATCAGGATTGCTTAAAGCATAAACCGAAACTCCTTTATCCTAAAGAACCTGGATCGGTTGAATGAAGACGGAGGAAAATGCTCGAGTGGTAGCATTAAGATGCTTTGATAAATTGAGCTTGATATGTGGAGTCCAAACGAATTAGTCCAGCTAATATTGAAACATGTTGAAGCCAGTGGCCCTCAGATGTATGATAGAGGAGTGATCAGGCCTCATGCTTCTCGCTGTGGAAGAGAAGTTCCTCGTCCAAGTCGACCAATGGGGGCCGATGCGCCCCGTGGGATGGCCTTCTTTCGCAAGCGAGACTAAGAAGCCGTTTGAATTATTGACGAGGTACAAAAGGACGCTGTTTTTCTTCAAGTCAGATCCAGGCCTGAGTAGCTAAAATAAAACATACAGGGAACAGAAAGCCAAAGGACAGAAACGCGATCTTTAATGCTAAGCTGGCTGGGACCTTCAGAAACCATGTAAACACTGGCTTCGTCTTTACTGAGACTGAAAGACGCCACTTGTTTTTGGCGTATTCGCGAGTATGAATATATTCATTTATCGAGAAAAATCGGGATGCTACCAGAGGTCAAACTCAAAGCAACAGCAAAATCAATAATGAATGTTTTGCATTCTGGGATAAAATTTCAAACCGTTTTAACAGCAGACGTGTGATTTAATTCATGGGAAACAAACTTAACTCAAAGCCGCTACATCCACAATAACAATTATCCGCTCTTCGCCGTCCGCCCGAGCTTCGGTGCTTTGAAAAGGTGAGATTTTATCTTTTAACTGCGTGGCTCGAAGTAATTCCGGAGCCTGTGCTTATTTATGCAATCCTAATGCTATTACCGTTGACAACGGCAATAAATTACAGCCGTTAAACTGCATTGTTAGTGGATTTCCGCCTTTATAGTGCAAACAAGCCGGCACACCGGCTGAACCTGTCTTTCATGTCGAGCTCGAGACGCCGCGGTGTTCCGTGGCGGGCGGCGGCGGAGGGATGACATGGGGTCCACGGAAAGCCGTGTTGGATTCCGTCGGACGAAAGCTGACGCGTGGCTAATGCCTGCTGCCTGAATATCAAGCGGGCGTAATGAAGTCATTTAACGGAGAGAAGCCGCTTTCCCACTACCTTCCAGCCTTCATTAGTCTGTCTCTGCCCCGGCTCCCGCGCCTCCCGCCATCCCTGCAGAATTTAATCAGCTTTAATGCACCTTTCTTTTCTCGCTTGTCTTATGAAACATCAGCCTTCTGCCAAGAAAGTGAAAAAAAAAAAATAAAGTTCTGCCTCAAACTCCAGAGCGAAGGCTGCATTAGAGCTAGAAGAAGGATCCACTGACCCAGCACTAAACTAGCACTCCATTTCTGGTGACATAACATTGATACTGTATGAGCTTAATCATGCTTAATGAAGCAATACCAGGTTTTCTACCAACTACAAAAAGGTTTTTTGCCTTAAATGTTGGGTTCAAGGCGGCTCTTTAATTTCATGTAGAATGTTTATGTGATGTTCTTTTTGCCACTAGTTCATGCAAGGTCTGTCCCATGGTGCTAGCAAGAGCAACGTCCAGTTCCAGAGGCTGTGTGAGGAAACCGAAATAATTTATTGAATGTGAAACTGAGGAACATGAACTTAAGGAAAGAATTAATGGTCAGTCTAGGGATGGCCTGTTCAGATTGCCCATTACTTCCAGTGAAGGAGAATCTTAAAGCTCCAACAGACGCACCATGCTTCAACTCTGTGGCCCCAGTTTGGAGAAGAACCTTTTCTATTCCAGCAGGACTGTGTCCCAGAGCACAGAGCAGCTCCATAAAGACCTGCTGGAGGAGTTCAGTGTGGAAGAACTTGAGCCCTGACCTCAACCCCATCCAGCACCTTTGGATTGAACTGGAACGGAGACTGTGATCCAGACCTTCTCGTCCAACATCAGTGTCTGACCTCATAAACGCTACAGAATGAA
>JBBPDC010089774.1:5000-10037 GCA_037974485.1 Hemigrammopetersius urotaenia
GCGTTATTTTTCTTTTTACGTCTTCCACAGACTCCATCCATGCTTACTTTGGTGGCTCCGTTGCTTTTTACTTCAGCTTCTTAGACTTCTACACCTGGGCTTTGGTTCCTCCAGCAGTTCTGGGCCTCTTTATATCCTTCTTCCTCCCAAGATGGGGTTCCACCGAAGAGGTTAAAGCTGATCCTGCGGCTGCATCTGCATCTCCAGAAGTGGATGGTGACCAGATGTCAGTCAGTGGCCTTATGGTACAAGCCATTTTCAGCATGATCTGGTCCACTGTGTTTATGGAGCTCTGGAAAAGGCGAAGTGCAGCTCTGTCGTACCGCTGGGGCTCCATCACACTGACCGAATGCTTCCAGGTGAGAAAACACTCACTATTACTGGATTAGTACAATGATCTAATTCAGAGCGTAAAGCTTAAGGCACGTTTACATTTATGGCATTCATCAGACACTTTTATCCAAAGCGACTTCCATTCCCTAACTACAGGGGACAGTCTCCCTGGAGCAACTTGGGGTTAAGGGTCTTGCTCAGGAACCCAGTGGTGGTGCTGAAGGTAGGATTTGAACCAGAGGCAAGTATCCTAACCACTAAGCCACCGTCACCCATTTGGCATTCATGGGTGTGTCCAAATTCATTTTGCTATTTTGACACCTATGACAGACTCAGAGAGGTCATCCCAACTCTCTGAATTATTCGGAGATGTGTTTTGGATGAAACATCGATTAAACCAATCAGAACCGTTTGTCACCTCACCTTTAAAAGGTGGGGGTGCAGCTGTGGCAGGTTTCTGGCATGTTTACCTCTAAACCAGATCAGTTGTCAGCCAAGGAAATGGACCTGCTGATGCATCATACATTGCTACCTCTGTATTTATATTGAACCTTCTCCACTTTTTACAAAATGTTCTGAATACCCTCAATCTGGTGTATTTAAGCACCCGTGTGTTTTTAATGGTGTGACGTAGGCGGCTGTTTGGAGGACAAGTGACAGATGCAGATGCACCCAAGAACTTTATTTAAAAAACACACTGGATCTACAGCAAAACAAATCATTGAAAGATTACAGAAACACTGCTATAAACATAAAAGTATCTCACTAGTGTCCCCACTAGAGCAGGAAACCAAGTACCATCAGGATCAATGAACACAGACACAAAGACACAGAAACTAATTTCTGTGTTAAACAGGGAATAGCTGGGACAGGGGGGTTATAAATACACAGGTGAACACGGGGCCAGGGCAGAGCTATGAAACCAGAAAAAAAACAAAAGCTACATGGCACAGGAGAAAACAAAGGCAGGGCATGACAGAAGGAGGCAAAACATGGTGGGATATTTGAATTGGTTAGATAGCCCACCATCAAAACATAATTTTGATTAGTAACATGGATTATTTTTTAAGTGACACAGTTTATTTTTTACTTAATGTATGTTTTGATGTTTTATTAAGTGGTACCCTATACAAATCATAAATAAATGAAATAAAATAAAAATAACAAAAAAATAGACTTTCAACATGTAGCCGTGTCTGCAAAAAATATGAATTCATATTGTGAATATCAGGAACATGCATCATGCTTTCCACCGGTTCACAACAGGACCTGAGTCTGGTGGCCTAGTGGGTAGGATACTTGCCCCTGGATTGAAAGGTCATGGGTTCAAATCCTACCTTTAGCAACACCTTAATATTCCTTAGCCCCAAGTTGCTCCAGGGGGAGACTGCCCCCTGTAATTAGGGAATGGAAGTCGCTTTGGATAAAAGCAGCTGTTAAATGGAAACTTTGCTACAAATTACTACAGACAAGTTAATTAAAATATTGTGACATTATATTTTTGCTATATTTTGCCATTCTGCTATATCCCTGTTTCCAGGAACCAAGGCCTGGTTTCCATGGCGATTTGGGTATCAACCCAGTAACAGGCCGGCTGGAGCCGCTCTTTCCGGACTGGAAGAGGCAGGTGAGGGTGGGGCTGGTGTCCCTGCCTGTCGTTCTGCTTTTCCTGGTCCTGGTTGTTCTCGGCATGATGGGATTTTACTACTGCGAGGGGGTGATGAGCAGCTACCATAAGTCCTCTGGCTCCATCATCACTTCAACACTGCTGTACCTGCCCTCCATCATCCACATCGTCTACACCAACATGCTGGGGAACGCCTACAGGAACGTAGTGCTGCGGCTGACAGAGTGGGGTGAGGGAGACAAGAGAGAAATTCTGTTCCTCAGTCATTCCAGGCAAAAACAGTTACAATACAGTAGACAAAACCCTTGATACATAAATTATTTTGCCAGAGCTTCACAACTTGAATAAATATGGTCTTTTTAAACATCAACTGAAATGAGGAAAAGGCAGAGAGGGAGACAGACAGACATCCTGTTTACAAATGAAAATGGTAATTAACATCATGTTAGTTCTTGTTGTTTTGACTAAATGTGGGCAAAGCAAAAAGACAGAGAGACATGGAGAGAGAACAGGAACGAGAGTGAGAAAGGGTGACTGTTAATTTGGGTGAAGTGACTAGAATTGGTTGAGTTTAAAACACTGGAGACTTAATGATGCACTGTTGAAAAACTGCACCAACATGGTGAGTTCCCCACTCTGATGGTGTGATTAGAACATGTATTCCGTCGCTACCCTCACCCCCGCCCCTCTCTCTTCCTCATTCTTCAGAGAACCACAGAGAGGAATCATCCTTCCAGAATCATCACACCACTAAAGTTCTTGTGGTGAGTCCTGTTTCCTCTCCATCTTTTCACTCCATGCCTCCCCCTCACCTTCTCTCCCACTCTCTTGTTTGTTTAAAAATTAGATTTTTGTGGTCAAGTCGTCTCCGTAATTTATGGAGAGATAGTGTGGAGGGGCGAGTCACCCTAAAGGTGTGTAACCGGGAGAGAGTCTCAGAGTGAGTATTGTGACTTCAAGACTTCGAGAGTGTAAAGATCAGTGTTTAATTAATTAAATATAAACAGGCCATGAACACGGCAACCTTCCCACCTGAGAGCAATTCACTCAACCCATTCTTGTCCTACTAATGCCTTCGTAATAGACAGTGAGTTAACGCCCCTTCTGTGGTTTAGCAGTTAAACATGGCTTTTCAGACACAGAAATGGGACAGAGATCACAGTGCAGTATTAGTATTAGTGATCTTGAGATCTTTTACAACATATCAGATTTTAAATGACTGTGTCGGATCACAAAAACTGGTGGAAAAGTAGGATAAGTATTACTGGCTGGGTGTTTTAAAAGTCACTGTGCTCGAATAGAGAGCAGTGGTGTTCGACTTCCAGGTGAAAGGAGCTTAACCTTTTTCAGCTACTTTCTTGTCCACGTTTTTATCTGTGATTCTCTAATTTTTCTCTCTCTCTCTTTCTCTCATTTTCTATCTCTCTCCCTCTCTCCCCTGTCTCACAATAAAGTTAAATATAGTATTATTTGTAGTATTTATAGCCACAGCAGATGTTCTGCTCTAAAAACCTCAGGTGTACTTTTAATGCTGATAAGTGCAGATACCCACGCAGCATTACATGGGTTTAGAGCCATTTACAGAGCAAAATGAAGGAATTTATCTGTCTCTCTCTCTCATTATCTCTCTCTCAAGTTCACCTTTTTCAATAACTTTGCTGTGCTGTTCCACATCGCCTTCTTCAGACAGGACCTGAACCTCCTTCGCAAGGTGAGAGAAGCTCATCCTTTCCCATGCACATGACATTTCCTTATTAACACATAATTCACACCTTTGCACAATCATTTTATAACAGGAACAGCCTTTCCTCTCTGTAGGGAAAGGGCTATTTATCATTAATCAGTTTTAATAGTCTTTGTGAGTTCACCATAACAGTGCAATCTGAATGTTTGCCACAAGTGTTTGTGAGGTATTATCTGGTGTATTGAACTTGGGTCAGTTATTAACCTGTTTTTAAGACTGTATTGTTAACATAGAATGAATATGTTTATTTTACCTATATCCCTATATAATGTATTTATGATACAGTAAAACCCGCTTATTCAAGGGTTTCTCTCACGGAACTAATAACTGTTCACGGAAACCCCTGCAAATTTGTGGAAAATGCAGAAATCCTCCACATTTCTTTGCCTTTGTCACGTCCGGGCCTCATTCACCTCACCCCTCATCCTCATGCTGTGTCACAGCTTTTTTCGTGGCAATATATAATTTTTCATGCATTCTAGTACTGTGGGAGTTTGGTGTAAACTGTACAGTACGGATATAGGTTTACCTTTACATTTTCTTCAAGAGTAATGTATTAAAAGTTGAAAATGAAAGTAAAGTTTTGGGAGCGTATTTAGGTTAAGTTTTGGTTTACACTATAAAAATAGGCATTTTTGGGTATTTTTATGCACTGCTATCTGTGTGATATGTGATATATATTTTTGTAACAAAATAAAGTTACACTTCACACACTTGCAGGGTCTTTATGTGGGTCCACATTGACACAATTTTCTGATAAAACTGCAGAACTTCCACATCAGTTAGTTTAAAACACAGTAGATGTTGAACAATTGAAAAATAAAAAGATTAATAGCTTAATATTAATCAGAAGGTTTTAAATACTATTTATGGATAATTGTATTGGCAATTAATATACTCTATGTTCCTGTTCTGTGTCCCCATGTATCCAGAGAATGTCATCGCTGCTGATTCTCTCTCAGATGGTGAATCAGTTCACTGAGGTTTTTGTGCCGTATATTGTGGATCGGTTCTACGGCTCAGCAGAGAAGGAGCTGAAGGAGGATGACCCAGAGGCTGACCACCTTCAGGCGGAGGGCAGCCTGCCCCCATTTCCTGTGAGCTCCTCACATTCACACACTGAACAATTTCCTCACATGCACACAATGAAATTAGCCATGATTAGAAATCTGTGACTTCAGTGCTGTTTGGTACCATTTGATGCAAAATAACTGACCATGAAAACCAATCATATTTGACTATGATTTCATTTGGCTTTGGAGGTAGCTCAGTGGGTAGGATACTTGCCTCCGGACCATGGACCATGGGAGGTCATGGGTTCGAATCCTACCTT
>JBBPDC010089795.1:0-10037 GCA_037974485.1 Hemigrammopetersius urotaenia
ATCCATGGTTTTTGGTTGGCATGGACAGTGATGGTTTTAGTGACTGTTACATCTTCAGTGCATTTTTTGATGTAGGCAGTAACAGACTCTGCGTACTCCTGGAGGTTGGTGGAGTTATTGTAGGTGGCAGCCTGCTTAAACATACTCCAGTCTGTGGTGTCAAAGCTTCTGAAGACCCTTCTGGCCACACTTGTATCTGCTTACAAACCGGTTTGGTGACTTTAACGCGTGGTCTGTAAGCAGGCATTAGCATAACAGTGGTATGATCAGAAGCTCCGAGGTGGGTGGGAGAAAGCTTTGTAAGCTCCTTTCAGGGTGGTGTAAACACAGTCCAGCGTGTTATTTTCCCGTGTTGGAATGTCTATGTGTTGTTGTATTTTGGGAAACACACTCTTTAAATCTGCGTGATTGAAATCCCCAGCCACGATGAGAAAAGCATCAGGATGGGCTGTCTGCTGCTCACTGATGTGCTGGTACTGTTCATTCAGTGCCTCACTCCTGCTGTTGCCACAGGAGGGAGGGATGTACACAGCACACAGCAGTATGGCTGTATATTTACATTTACATGTACGGCATTTATCAGACGCTTTTATCCAAAGCGACTTCCATTCCCTAACTACAGGGGACAGTCTTCCTGGAGCAACTTAGGGTTCAGGGTCTTGCTCAGGGACACAGTGGTGGTGTGCTGAAGGTAGGATTCGAACCTATGACCTCTTGGTCCAGAGGCAAGTATCCTACCCACTGAGCTACCTCCACCCTTGGAGGTATATTCCCTCGGTAGATAGAACGGACGGCACTTAATCATCATAAACTCCAACACTGGTGAGCAGTATTTGCAGATTGCAACAGCATCACGGCACCAGGCGTCATTGGTGTAAACACAAAGTCCGCCACCGCGGGTCTTACCTCCCGCCACAACAACTCTGTTAGCGCGGTAGCATGTTAGCTGGTCGAGCTGGATGGCGTGTTCCGGGACACTGTCGCTGAGCCATGTTTCCGTGAACACAAAAACACAACAGTCCTTTACATTCCTCTGAGATGAACGTAGTAATCGGATGTAGTCCAGTTTGTTATCCAGTGAGTGTATGTTGGCCAGAACGATGGAGGGGACAGCGGGTTTTTGTGGGCTAGCCGCTAGCCTAGCTCGGATGCCTCCACGCTTACCCCTCTTCTGCTTCCTCTCACGCCGCTTGAGGCGCCTCCATAGTGGGCAAGGTGCAGGAGTGGGGGTCGGTGATTGAGTAGGCCTCTGGAGCAGACCCAGATCATTCAGCTCTTCGGCGTCCGCAGAGTTTAAATTAAAAGATTTGTTTCTGCTTATGTTGAGCAAAAATGTTCGGCTATATACGTGCTTAAAGACAGATAAACACGACGAAGACGTACAAAAACACTGCGACTTACAGGACGAAAAACACGAAAACACTGTTTTATTGGGAGAGAGAGAAGCCGCAGCGAGTGCACGCGCCGCCATCTTGATATTCATCAAAAAAAAAAATCTTGTAAAACTGGGGGGTTACTGTAAAACTGGGGAGTCACTGTAAAACTGGGGGGTCACTGTAAAATTGGGGGGGTACTGCAAAACTGAGGGGGTGGGTCACTGTATATTAATGCCACCGGCAACATTGTATAAAATAACTGCACCATACAGGAATTTGATTGGTCATTCACTAAAGCTGGGAGTTCACGTAAACGCCAATCTGGAATGGTCTGGATCAGGCCTGAGACATAAAGAACCTTCTCCTTTAACTCCATATGTAGCAAGGGGGCTTATTGCTGTGAGGCATTATTAAAGTGTCTGGTTATCTTTTTTTTGCATTTGTTCCCCTCTCCTCTGTTTAATTGGCCTCACGTCATTTAGCGGAGCTGGGCACTCATCTCGGGTCCTGAGAGGAGGGTGGCTTACGGCTGCTATTGTTTAGGTAGCCTCGTCCGGGTGCTGCTTTTAGCTGCAAGGTGTGAGTGAGTTGGCGCTGCACCTCTCGCATCTACAAGCCGAGCTAAGCTATGCTGCAGTGAACTTGAATGCAAAGAACGTTTCACCAGAGATGTCTGCCGCTTGTATCTAAAGTTTGTGAACCTGGGTTTTTGGGCATTGGCCGTCTGAACCACGAAAGGAGGATACGGCATTGCTGAATGTCAGTGGCTGTTCTCTATAGTGTGTGTATGTACAGGTGCTGCTTTTTGGTGTTTGTATTAGTTTCTTTTGGTTTGTTTGTTTGTGGCAGTGTGGTTGTTAGCTTTCCTCTAACCTGTGGCCTGTAGGTTAGGGATAAACATGGCACAAAGTGCAGTGTGTGCCACAGGTTAGAGTATTTTTTTTTAGATATATATTTGTTTATTTCCTTTCTTTTTTTCTTAGTATTTACAAGCTAGTGGGGCCTATAGAGCATAGGGCTGTAGGCAACTGGGTTCCTCAAGCACAGGCAGTCATCACTACTTTCTTTTGACATTGTGCTGTTAAGATCAGGGTTTGTAATTGTCATGTGTGAGGTGGAATCAAATGTTTGCTAGTGTTCATTTATAGTGGCCCTACTGGTTCGGTTAATAGTTTTCTATGCCTTAAAACGCATGTTTTTTTTTCTTTTTCTTTCTTTCTTATTTATTGACAACCAAAGCAACACATCAAGTATTTAAATAAAGATACTCTTTTTGTACTTTTCCAAACCTGTGCATGAGTAGTTCTTGTTAAGAGTTCCCCTTACGCTCCATTAATTGTATTGGTATAGTTTAAGGAGTGGCGTAATCCATAGCAGTAAAAAGGGGGGTTACACATACATTCTGGCCTGTCCTCAATGCAGATAAACACTTAACCCCATCCAACACAGACATTCGGTCAATTCATCCATCTGAGGATGGAGCAAGGCTTGCTAAACATCCTGATGTGGTGAAGGAGCTGCTGAATGGCCTGTTTGATGTCAACATTAATACATTTTGCTGAGGGATTCGGGTTGTCGGCCCCAGCCGATGATGCTATTCTGCAGTCTTGCTGGATGAAAAGCATCCTGCATGCTTTCAGTGACATGATGCTCGTGACAAGCAGAACAAACAGACTTACAGAAAAATCGGCTTGGCAGGTATTAAAGGGTACATTCATTCGCACGGTGCTGTCCCGTCTTATCCATGACGGTCCCGATCCGTCTCCGTCTTCATACAACTGATCCCGGGAGCTTAAACATAGTCAGAATGAACGGAGTGCCCTGCTGCATTTCCTCTGGAGGAGACGGTGAAATATACAGTATCAGTGATACCCTGTTGTCTCTCTGGATTCTCTCATAGCTGTGAATGGGGCTGGAGACAGTGAGAACAGCCTTGTCTCCAGACCTCGTCTCCAGACCTCGTCTCCAGACCTCGTCTCCAGACCTGAAAGCTGCATTTCTGGTCTTTAGCAGCATGTGCTCCTCGCTCACCTCCCTAAATGTCCCAGTCTGTGGTAGTGAAGTGGTCCTGCAGAGCTGAACCTGCAGCCCTTGGTCAGACTCGTGTGTTCCTGCAGACGGTTTGGTGCATTTGAGCAGAGCCATAAACACTGTGATGTCGTCCGAGTCTGAGTTTCTTCATATTTCAGTTTAAATCTCACATATTATACCTGTCAACCAAACAGGGACTAAACTGAGAACAGCAGAGGCTTTAGACGTCCTTCAGGAAGTCTGGAGAACTGTTCCTAAAGACTGCATTAAAATAAAAGAAGGTCTTTATCTTTGGAAGCAGGATATGAAGATATGAGGTGTGGCTCAGACCTACAGTACTGTACTGCAGGGCTTCAAGCCGTATTACCTATAAACCACAGAAAGGAGATTCAGCTGCTTCCTGTGTGAAGGTGTATTTTGACTGAATTCTATTCTATAGTGTGATGCTGAGATCTCTCCTCAAACTGCTGACGATCGCTGGCTGAACTGAGCATCACATAATAAAGAAAGAGTCGAACTGTTCTGGAGAAAAGGAGGATTATTGTGTCTCTGTTCATCAGCATCACTGGGGCTGCAGCGTATTAGCGTCCTTTACTCGATCACTCTCTTATGCTCTGTGTGTGTGTGTGTGTGTGTGTGAGAGAGAGAGAGAAGGTGAATAAGTGTGTCTCTGGGTGTGTAGGTTTGATGATGTTAATAATAGCTTACATGTTAACATTCCTGTCAATCACAGAAGTGTGTGTTTGTGTGTGTGACGGTTCAAGTCACATCAAGATCCTCCGAAAGCTGAACTCGGCTCCTGCAGCTTTCATCAGGAAAAAAGAACCATCAGCCAGCCAGAAACAGTCCTCTGTGAGGCATGTTTTCAAAAGGTGACTTTAATCTGTAAAGCTGTCGGATGCGGGGCAATAGATTCTGACAGCAGGCGCAGAAGCAGCTGAACTGCGGCGGCATTCTGGAGATGAAGAGAACGCACTCGTGTTACTAACAGCAGAGCGGCGACAGTTACAGGCTGCATCTGTCACCCAAACCTCGTCTATTACAGTTGGTTCTAGCTCTTTACATCCTGAGTCTCAGCTGAATGAGTGATAGGCCTAATCACCATCACCTGATTCCTGATCTGTGTACAGCTGGAGACGCAAAGCAGTGGCTGCAGTGGACGCAGCATCTCATCTGTCTTCAGGAAGCAGAATGGCATCTTTATGCCGCCGGTTGTGTCTCTCTCTCAGGACAGGTCTCTGCTGATGACGGAGGGGACAAGAAGTGTGGGGGGTAATTTACATGGTCGCAGGAACAGTGTGCAACAGCTGAACCACAGTAATCCGTTTCCTTCAGCAGAACTTCACCCAGCATTGTCAAAACACCAGCACCAGCCTGCCATTGTGGTCCAGCTCATGCAGAGAAACATCTAAAGAGAAGCGACAGACGTCTCATTACACTTTCATGTGCTGCTAAGTGCCGCAGGCAGGTCTGCTGGCTAGTCACGTGGTGCTGAATTCGGGAGCCGTGCTCCAGAGGCAGGTGCCCGTTCTCCTGCTCTCCAACACTAATTAATTTCCCGCTTTGGATCTATCTCTCTCTTCTCTGATCAGGGCAGCATCTAACACACACCCATCACAAGCTTCTCACTTCAAGCCATAAACCTAGGAGGGTGAGGGACAACAGAAGGGGACAACAGCAGGGGACAACAGTAGGGGACATCGTCAGGGGACAACGTATCGTAATATAGTTACCAAGTCCTGTACGCTTAATGTAAAACAGCCCCTTATAGTCGCAAATGAAAACTCCACATCACTCAGTGTCTCTCTCTGCATTTAACTCATTTAACTCATTTAACCCATTTAACTCATCTAACTCATTTAACCAATTTAACCCATTTAACCAATTTAACTCATTTAACTTGTTTAATCCATTTAACCCATTTAACTCATCTAACTCATTTAACCAATTTAACCCATTTAACCAATTTAACTCATTTAACTTGTTTAATCCATTTAACTCATTTAACCCATTTAACACATTTAACCAATTTAACTCGTTTAATCCATTTAACCCATTTAACTAATTTCACCCATTTAACCCATTTAACTCATTTAACCTATTTAACCCATTTAACTGATTTCACCTATTTAACCTATTTAACTCATTTAACGGTGTGGGGTGTTGCAGGAGCTGTGTGGAGCGACGGAGTTGAGTTTCCCTTGGCAGAGAGAGCACAGCGAGGGGAGACCAGCGGACTGGGCACAGTCTGAGGGCTTTAGTTTCTGTTCAGTTTCTGTTGGAGGGCCTCATCGTGGGAGTGCGGGGGCCCAGGACTTTATATGCTTGATTTATTCTCTGTGTTCAGTTTGTCCAATGTCTTGTCTTAAGTGTGTGTTTATTTCTTTGGTTGGAGAGTGGGTAGAGTGTGTGTGTGTGTGTGTGTGTGTAGGGGGTGTTTAACCCAGAGTGCAGTGCTGTGAGTGTGGGTTTGAGGAACTGTGCTGTGCGAGGTGCCTCTGTCCCAGGATTGCTGTGAGCTGGGGGGTGGAACAGGGAAGAGGTCACTAGTGACACAGTCTGTTGCTCTAAAAAAGAAAGAACTGTTGTGAAACACATCTGAGAGAGGCTCCAGGAGACCCTAAAGGGTGGAAATCAAATTTAAATAATAGCCGTTGGGTCTGTCACTCTCGGCCTCTACAGTTAGATCATAGCAAGTGCAGCTGCTGGCCTGGTGGTTAAGGCATTTGCCCTGTGGTCAGGATGTTGTCGGTTCGATTCCCAAGACTGCTTAGCACCTTTGAGGTACTCTTCAGCAAAGTTGCTCCTTCACACACAGACACACACACTCGCTGCTCCACTTTGTAAATATGTTAAATGCAGCAGAGGATTTTCGTGCTGTTCACACTGAGGCATGTTCTCGTATGACAGAATGGTCACTAAAGTTTCAGGAGAAAGTTAGAATGATCAGACCCTTGAAGACCCGGCAGTAGCTCCAGGAACGAACCGCAGACTGGCAGGATTTGGCTGGCCAGGTGAGTCTGGCTCACCTTAGTATAAACCCTCTGTGGTGCCATTTTGCATGACAACCTGCCTTTAACAGCGCTTTAACATGTCAGTTCTTTAGATCTTTCTCATGATATTTGCCATGACCTCAAGAAAGTCCTCATGAAGTAAAGATGGCACCCAGCACACGTCCTTCTGAGGGAACACACGTCATTGAGCCAAACCCACTTGAATGAAGTGAACTAATCTTCCTCCTCAGGGTTGTAGGACGGTCTTCATAATCTGGGTAGCAGTAATAACTTTTGGAGTACAGTAACCCCTCAGTTTTACACGGATCAGCGTTCGCAGATTCAGTCTAACACAGATTCTTCTGAGAACTGCAGTGGCAGTAATACACTGAAAAGTTGTCAACTGCCATAAAAAGAAGAAGAAGAAGCTGCTGCAGCATGTAGCATGACTGCTCCGTGTTTAGTGGTTTAACCCCCACAATTTCAGTTTATTTAGTATTAGTAAGTTGTGCCCTGTCTAAACATGTGGGTAGAGAGAGTTATTTCAACCTTTCTTTTGGGTACGAGTCTTTGCACACTGCTAATGCTAACCGCTAATGCTAACCGTTTTTCAAGCAATAAAGTTTTCTGATTCTGATTATTTATTTACATTTTCTTTAAAGGTAATGCATTAAACTGAATTCAAAATGAAATTAAAGTGTTCTGGAAGCAGATTTAGGGTTTACACTATAAAAATAGGCATTTTAGGCTTTTTTTTTTAAAAACAAAACACAACACAGAGTACTATTGAGTGGAGAACACATGAGTATGTTGCTCTGTAGGTCTTCTTATTTTTAAATGAAAGTGAATCCCCACAGGCTAGTTCCGCCACAACGCTGATTCCTGCTGCCGCTGTCACTGGACGCCTGAACACTTTTGGAGGAGAACTCTCCTCTCTCTTGCTCGCTCAGCTGTGCAGGTTAAAGTCAGGAACCCCTGCACCCCACCCCCCCAAATCAGAGTCGTGATGATACAGTAACACTTGCGTTTTAGGATCCAAGGCCAGGCTGATCAGCTGCATCAGGAATGACAGAGTAGACCTTGGACATCCTGCTGGTTTCACACCTGCCAGTCTTCCTGCATGAGCCAGACAGGCTTCAGGTTTCTTCAGCCAGATTACAGCAGGGAGACATCAGAGCATCAGACACAGAACCAGAGAAAGGTCACACTGACCTACAGCAGGCGGCCTGCACTCACGCCTCTACAGCGCAGACAGTGCAGGAACGAGGAGGAGTCGTAAAATATGGATGAAAACATGGTCTTAGTCTGTACCCCCCCTCCGTCTCTCTCTCTCTCTATCTCTTTCTCTCTGTTTTCAGAAACTGTACAGAAGCATCGTTTTAAGTGTCAACTTATGAATTTTCTACTTGGACAAGCAAAGATGGCAATCTATGCTAGCCGTAAAAGGAAAATAGAACAGAATGTAAATGTTGATGGTTTAATAGTTATTTTTACTCTTGTTAGGTCTCATGTCTTAATTGACTTTTATTTTTACAAGTCTATGAAGAATCTTAATGAATTTTATCAAAGATGGTGCTATAACAACGGCCTGTGTACGATTGAAAATGAACAGCTGCAATTTGCACATTTTTTTTTAATAGATCTTAATTAGACCTATTGTTGGCATGTTGTGATGGTGATCTGGTTTTATTTGGTAAGACTGAAATAAAGAGTCTTTTAAAATCAAAATCTTTCTCTCTCTCTCACTCACGGTCTCTGTCTGTCTCTCTGTCTCTCTCTCTGTCTCTCTTTCTGTCTCTTTCTCTGTCTCTGTCTCTCTCTCTCTCTCGCTGTCTCTCTCTCTCTCTCTCTCTCTCTGTGTCTCTTTCTCTCTCACTCTCTCTCACTCATACACCACTGTACTGGAGGTTTGAAAGTAGCCAAGCCCTTTTGAGCGTCTCAAGTGTTCTCTTGTTTTTCGTTTTGTTCTTCTTAAAGCCTATATTTTTATTACTGTAAATTAAATTAAAAGAGGCTGTTGAGCTCAGTGTCTGTCCAGTGTCTGCTTTGACCAGCGAGTCTCTACAGTACGACTCCTCCTGAAACCCTGAATAAGACGCGCCACTGATGAACAGGGAATTATTGTATAGATTATTGGTGATTATCCATACATTTTACTGTATATTTATTACTGAAAATGACATTAATGTATTACTGTATTCACCTGCTTATACCAAAGAAAAGGCGCTGCATGAATTCCAGTCCAGTCTATACAGGGGTAACATCGCTATTTACATTCTAGCACTGCGGGAGACAGAAGTTCAATGTAAACTGTACAGGTTTACCCTCACATTCTCTTTAAGGGGAATGTAGTAAACTGAGTTTAACATAGAATTAAAGTGTTTTGGGATCATATTTAGGGTTTATACTATAAGGCATTTTTCTTTATCATAACACAATGCAGGAAATTCTATCTGAAATTCAGATCATGCAGATCTCTGCCAGTCAACACCAGCCTCCTGCACTGCATAATTAAACACATTTAATAAAACATGCTGACAATGACATCAAATGTCAAATTCGCTGTTTAATTCAGGAGAGAATTTTTCTGCCTGAATTCTCAACAACTGGCTGACCGGCCATGACTCCACCCCCACTGACTCTCTCCTCGCGCTCCGTGGGTGAACTGGAGAACTCTCCAGACGTGAAAGTTTGATGCTCTGCCTGCAGGCTGGATTAACCCACAGAGAGTCTCTCTGCTGCACACCTACAGGTTCAGGACCTGCTGCAGGACTGGCCTCCTCAGACCTCCCAGTCTAAACCTGTCGAGGCGCGGCTCTCAGAGTCACACTTTCAATAATTCTCCATTATTTTCCGGAAAGTGTTGAAACACTGAAGCAACACAGAACAAACTGAAAAAGTTCATTTTACTTTCCCTGAGTTTTCTGGGATGTGTGCCTGCGGACACTCGGGAAGCTTCCAGCTGGAAAACTGGTCCCACCTTGTTACCCAGATTTAAAGCTTTCTGTGTGGATTTTACAATGTAACGGGTGCAGATAAAGGACAACTGAATTTTGTAAACAATGTAATGTAAGCAAAATGGAACCAAATACTAGAAGTAACTCGAGGACAAAAGCTAACTTTAGCCTATAATAATATATTCACACACACAAGTGATCTACCATAATGTTTATAGAACTCAGTATGTGTCAGTATGGAAACCAAAAAAAAAATTACAGTGTATTTATAATATGAAGCTACATGTTATATTAGATTGTTGTATGTTTACAGGCCATCATTCTGCTTTATGTTATAGATTATTGAAAAAACTGATTAAAACTGTAAAATTAAAAATGTGTAAAACCTTAGAATTCAGCTTCTCATAGAGGGACAGAAATAAATGCACATTATTTTCTCTCCTTTCTTCTGCCCTCCTTTACTTCCTTCATCCTGCCTTTAGCATCTTCAGACTAACATCATCCTTCATTTGCTGCAGTCTTTCTATCTCTCTCTCTATCTCTCTCACTCTATCTTTCTCTCTCTCTCTCTCTCTCTCTCTGTCTCTCTCTCTCACACACACACACTCTGTCTCTCTCTCTCTCTCTCTCTCTCTCTCTCTCTCTCTCTCTCTCTCTCTCTCTCTCTCTCTCTCTCTCTC
>JBBPDC010089847.1:0-26862 GCA_037974485.1 Hemigrammopetersius urotaenia
TGTGTGTGTTTGTGTGTGTGTGTGTGTGTGTGTGTGTGTGTGTGTGTGTGTGTGTGTGTGTGTGTGTGTGTGTGTTTGTGCATCTGGCAAGGCACTGGACTTCAGTTTATTTGAAGGAGGAGCGAACTTTGCGCCCTTTGAGGGGTTGCGGGGGTCTGTAGTTGTCCACCATACAGGCAGGGGCCTCTCCATCCGCACTGAACAACAAACTACGGAATTTAGCCATCTAAGGAGAGAGAGAGAGAGAGAGAGAGAGAGAGAGAGAGAGAGAGAGAATGAGAGAGAGAGATTTAATAGAGAGTTTGTTTCTCTTTGAATGCCTTTGTTTGGGGGAGCTAACTGAACCATATACTTAACCCAGAGTGTATTTTAGTGCATTTTATGAATGGGATGTGGCATAACTGTGCAGTCATTAACAACGGCAATGACATGCAATGTTAAAGCTACTAGGCAACACTGCAATTCAGACAGACACATATGCAGTCTACCGAAACGTGTTCTCAGGTTCATCTTCACCTGTCATATATGTAGCATACAGTCAATTTTGCCATAAAAAATGAAAACGGGAAAAAAAAACATCTATTCACGACCCACTGGCTTCATGACACATTGGTTTCTATTATAAATAGTCACCGCTGCTACAGCGCTTGCTGTTTGTCATGTTCTTGTATCCCCATAGCAATGTCATCTGTGAATTTTGACAGCTCTGGATTCCCTTTGAAGACTGTTTTACTCTGTCTTTAATATATATATATATGCAATTTATTTTTCAGTGACAACCAGTCCATGCCAGTGTCAGTTAAATTCCTACACAAGCCCCTCATTCTGCTGAATCAATCTTATTCAATTAGGAAAAGAATAAAAAAAAACACTGCTGTAATCAACACTCTTCTCTTGCAATGTGACAAGCTGGACAGCAAAACACTACAAGAAGTACATCAAAGGTAATTACTGATGTAACGGTCTGTTTTTTTGGTTCTGGTTTTGGTTTGGTTTTGGGGCTTTTATTTTGGGATTTTGTTCATGCTTTGTTTCTTGTTTCACGTTTCCAGGTGTCCTGTGTTTAGTTCTACTGTTTACGTTTGGTGATTGGTTTTCTGTCTGTGTCCTGTTTAAGTTCAGTCCATATGTCCTCACATCTCTTCACATCTCTGGTTTGTAAACGTATCGGCCCCCGTGCCAGGTTTCATTTATGTTCAGTTCTGTTTGACTTAAATAAAGAAACTACATTCATGGATGCCTGCATGCCTTGTGCCTGTCTTCCAGGAGGTAGCTCACGGCTGAGGGCTAGCCCCTCCAGCCGTGACAACTGACATTTTGTTTCGAAAGTGAACAAGAGATTTGTTCTGTAAACACTGCATCATTTCTCTTATTTTGATGTATTGGCATTTCCTTTAAAATTACGCTTTAAAGAACAATATTTGGAAAATTAAAACGAAGTTCAATACTTGCACCTATACCAGATAAAACCTGAGTAACTGAACATTTTTGCAGTGGTCTTGTATATTTATCCGGAGCTGTAAATACATAATTTACAGGTGTAAATCAACCTGTCCAATTACAGCCAATGAAAATGAGCTTCTTGCCAATAGTGTAAATGAACAAGTAAGGAAATAAAGTAGAGTTGAATTTTATTGTTAGCTGCCCAATAACTGCAAATGAGCTAGCTGACCTGTGTACAGTTCCTTTAAAACCATGTGTGGGTGTGACCACATCACTGTACACGATACCGGCGTTAGCTTTAAGGAGCATTAAGATAATGTAATCTTGCTTAACAGGAGGCTAGGAGAAATGGCACCTCCCTTTGCTGACGTAAAATTGCACACTGAGCCTTCATACTGTGTCTCTGGTGTGTGTAAATATTGACTTATTAATGAATTACATTTATTCTGTGTATTCATTAACTTATTGTCATTAATATTGTGCCAGAGTACAGTTCAGAGTTCACTTGCTGCACCAGGGTCAAAGCCAAACTGCATGTGTGTGTAGGTGTGGTTGTGTGTGTGTGTACCTCCCTATAATAAGCTGTACTATATATATATAGGTATGTATGTGTGGCTATATATTATGTAAAGATGTTGTTTAATGGACATTAATGTGAGTAAATTTTAGTCCAAGAATTTTTGGACCATTTAATGCCATTCATCTTGAAGTATTCACAAACTGTATATCATCACAACTTCACTATTAACTGTGTTGCTATATCACTTCATGAGTAATGTAGAACAGATAGAACAGTGTACCTGAGCAGGACTGACACTGATTGGATCCCTCATGACAATCCAGGTCACACTTTCAAACAGAGGAGGCGTGGTCAGAGAGCCTTCGTAAGTCCAGTAAACCTGGTTGGGAGGCAGCAGGGTCTTGGGGTCGAAGTTGGAAAATGTGGTTTGCTTGCCCTAAGAAAGAAAGAGCGAAGGAGAAGCAGAAAGAGTTAAACATTCATAAACAAATGAACCTAACAAAAAATATATTTTAAAAAGTACAACAATCAAAAGACTGTCACCTTTGATTTGATGGCATCAAGGGCATCTAGAACTTTCTGCAGACTTGGATTGGCAGCACCAATCTGAGAGCAAAAAAATAAAGAAATGAACACACACAGATACATGCATAGACATACAAACTACACACATAGAAGTGAATCCATAAAAATCCAATGAATAGTGTAGAACGAATAAGTACTGACCTTCAGGAAAACCCCAACAACAGCCAAGCCATCTGGCTGGTTGACCGCCTCGCCAAAGTTTGGGTACTTGGTGTTCCAGTGAACCAGGTGAAGCTATTCAGAAAAAAATATTTCAATAAAGAAATAGATGAGATTAGATCACCTATTGTTATGCATTCAGTTCATAGGTAGTCCCCCCAACATGAAGCCATGGAGCAGTGCTCTCTGGAGTAAAGGAGCTCCATCTCATATCTTTAGGATTAGTTGAAGTGGTATTTGTGATCTAAAACTAATAATCCAACACCAGTGTCTTAAAAATTGCTCTTAGGACTGAATGCAATCAAATCCTCGATACTAGACGACATGTATACACAATATACAGCAAAAAAATCACAATATTAGTATTTTGTCTATGATGATTAGATAGATAGATAGATATATATGTTTCTAAAATGGCTGAGAAAGCTGTGTGGCATTATGAATAAAGCTGTTTAAAAATAACATCCAACCTGAAGAGTGTTATAAATAAACAATGGCTGTGTATTATTTATGTTTATCTATTATTGAAAAACGTCTTGTTTCTTCTCTTGAAATTCTAAATAAAACATCTAAACCGTTACCTGGTTTATTTTGTTTTAATATGCTATGCACCTTCTAATGGAATCAAATGGAAAACTAAACTATGGTAATTTCAATGTCAGTGAAAAAAATGGTTTTGAAACCCTTTGATACCCAGATACCCTCTGAAAAGCAGAATGCAACAGCACCTAGACCTAACTGTAACAACATATATTTCAGTTCTTACAGAAGCACCAGCTGAAATGTGGCACTTTTTTTTAAGGGGTACTGCTCCAAAGAACTTTCTCTGGGCACCTTTAAGAGTATTTGATACTTGTTTGCTGTAATTGACATATTGACAAGAGTGAAAACATCCATCACATGTATATGTGAAATATTCACTTCCATGGCTTCATGAGGGGGTTAATCATGGCTTTGAATCTTCACCTCACAGGGGAACCTGGTGCCCCCAACAGTGTGTTCGGATCCCCTCTCATCAGCACCACCCCAGTGGAAGTGGAACTGCTTCAGTCTGTATGTCCCAGTCACAGGTCCTCCAATCAGAGCTGTAAAAAGTATTAGTGGTATCACTACACTGCATTCCAAAAACCTATGCTTTGTACTATGCTTTGTAGTAAAGGTACTGCAACAAAAAAAATATTATCATATTAAAGTACAAAAGCTGGTGAGATTGAATTTCCCAGCAGGAATTATGTTGTATAATCTAATTTCCCAGTGGGAGCCATTTTGTATGATTTAATTCCCCTGTGGGAACTATTTAGCATGATCTCATTTCCATAATGCTAAGTGCTTTTTACTTGCATTTCTTTATCATTAGCTGTTAGCATTTTGGGCTAAGTAGTGCTTCTTTTAGTGCTAAAGGATTCTTTTAGGGCCCAAAGAAATACGGCTGCTGTAAGCGAAAGCAAGTGCAGAGCAGCGAAAATATTGCAGGACGTCTCCGTCTCCCAAGAGAAATAATGCTTTGTTTCCATTTCCCGAAGAATAGTCTGCTGACACATTTCCTACGGAGCGAAGTTCAGCACATCGCACAAACCTCCATTTCTCTTCCCGAGGTAGCCGAGTGTTTCTTTGCCCAGATGTTTCAGCTAAAATGCAACAAAAGCTACCGATTAATGATGTCCAGTGGGGACCAATTAGCACCCCTTTCCTTGCACAATTCAAACTATTTCCTGTTAGCTTTCCTTCACCAATAGGGTCCTTTTCTCAGCATTTGAGATAATATAGACAGCACATGAGAAAACGGCTCAAATTCTCAACACGCTCCTCTAATTGACAGTCTGGGGTGAACACCAAACAGGCTAACTCCATTCTCCCAGCCATAATAGAATACATTAAGACTGAAGCGCACACAAAACATAGTTGAGAGGCTGATGGCTGTAGCCAAGGGAGAATGTCTTGCTCTACTACTGCTCTACTTTTTCACAAGCAACAGAAGGAAACAAGAACAAGCAGATGCTATAAAATGCATTTGTGGTGAAGGAAAGGCAAATAGCTGAGGGTATTTTTGTAAGTACTGGGAAAAGAGTTCTAAGCAAAACCCTATTACTAACAGAGTACAGTAAAAAGTGAGAGAGGACTGTAGAACAGCAATAGGACGACAATTACAGTATCGTTTTGGGATTAAGAAAGTAGCCATATTTGCACATCTTCTACCAGAACATAGCTGGTTTTCTAGCTGGTGCCCTCCAGTAGTGTAATATAAACGTCTTTATTCAAGACACTGACCAAACAAGGACCTCTCTATAGCTGTATAGCTATAGTCAAATACATACAGCTATACAGCTATACAGCTATACTATACAGCTAGAGCTATAGTCAAACACAGTCACAGACTGTCCACGTGAATGTGTTTGACTTGGTATCGGTCTTATTTATAGCCTCCTGTATAAAACTTCTCTTGCATTCCATTCTATTCACCTAAACTGTAGTTCCTGGAGATTAAAGAGCATCATGCAAAATACTGTACTACAAAACGAGAAGTTCTTGCTCTGTCATTGGCTGTTTTCTGTTTTCCTTAAAAAGGATTCTTCAAAAGATTGGCATGTACACAGACCATAATTTGTCTCCTATGTCTAACTGAAACCAGTACTTAATGAGAGAGGTGGGTTCGGAAAATGCTGTTGCTGATGCGCTTTCACATGCATGGAGATACGTGTTCAACCTGTTTTAAGTCTCTTGAACCGAGAAAACAAGTTTGTTCTAAGGGTTGGGACTGGAAACAGGTTAGACTGTGCGCCCACTTACATTCCACCACCACATTCTGCTGTCTAAACACATTCAATTAGAGTGTGGGTGCTGTTTTGGATAGATTAGCTTTGAGTAGGTAGTTAATTTTGCTTCTGTGTTTGGTAATCAGGCTAGATGATAATAAAATACAGCCCAGGATAGTTTTCTTTGTTACCATCCATGTGCTCTGTCCCAGGAATGACTATATTAGCCTGTCTGTAGTGTTGCCTGTGAACACATAGACTTTTTTTGTATTGTAGTGTCCTGAATGAATTGTCTTTGTTACTCTCTGTCTCTCTCTTTCTCCTGCCAGTCACTCTTGCTCTTCACCCCACCATCAATTTATTATTTTCATGTCACTGTCACAGCCCTAGACTAGCAGCGCCTTCAAAGGGACCTATCAATTGGTCATTCTTATGCAAATAATGCGGCACTGAACCACAAGGGCACTTAGAAACAGATTTCAAATGACAAAGGCTATTGATACGTTTTTGATCTACTTCACTGATACTTCAATTTACCGTAATAGTTAGTTTAACAGCACTCACAGCTTTTGCTTGGATCTCTTTCTGAACTGAGCAAGCACAGTGCACGAGAGTGGTTGTGGTCATTGCAGAAGCTAATGGAATAAAACGTATCTTATCAGCAACATGAAATGTTACTATGTGATAAGTGCACTAACTTGATCTGTCGTCATCGTCTGCGAAGTCCACTTGGAATGAATGGCCATTGTTGAGAATGCCCTTGGAGGTGCTGGGGTCATACTTCAGCTTAAGGTTCCTCAGGGTGGAGTCGAACTGTGCTTGGCTTGGGATGATGTCAATAGGAGACTGCCTGGGTCCATTGGCAACTTGGAAGTGTTCACCCCATTTGGAAGGTCCTGTATAAATTAAAAATAAGTCACATAAATCCATACATGAAACAACAATCTAGCAAATTGCGCATTATAGCACTATATATAATACAGATATTCTACTCTATTTTATTTCATGTTTATACATTGTACAGATTGTTTCTAACCTTAATGCTTGATTATTTGAAATACACTTTTTACAACCTTAGTTCATCCCCTTCAGTTTTCTCTTTAATTGCATTTAAATTATTTGATAACTTTATTGAATCTTGAAATAAATAACATTAATAACAGTAAGATTACTACTTCTGTTCAACAGTAAATGTACTACTACTACAATCAGTTTATTATAATTATTATTGTTGTTAGTAGCAGTATTTTAAATATTATTTTTGTTATTTCGTAGTGACAGAGTAGTAAATACATTATTATTATAGTAAAAGTAGCAATAAAAAGAACCACTGTTAGTAGCAGTATTTTTATTATTTTTGGTATACTGTAGTTATTAGGTATACATGATTATTATTGTCAAGTAGCAATAAAAATAATCATTGTTAGTAGTAGTATTGTCATTATTTTGCTTGTATGCTAGTTATTAAATAATAAATGCATCCGGTTATTATAGTAAAGTGGCAATAAAACGAATCATTTTTAGTAGTAGTAGTATTTTTGTTATAGCAATAAAATATAGCAATAAACATTCAATCTTTTTAAAAGAAATATTATAAGAAGTATTTTATTTTTACATTAGAAATGCATTATACTTAAAATATTGGCCTTTTTAAAAACTTTTTAACTAATCTCATAATTGATGTTTCAATAACTTGCAGGTCTTACCATCACCCTCTCCATATCCCCAAGAGTGAGCCATGGTTGCTTTGCGTGGGTCTTGTTAGTTCCTTTCAGAAGCTTCTGTCTGCTGAGGACCAGTCCTCTGAGAGCGTCCTCCTGACAAGTATCAGCCTTTATATAGGTGCTTGAGGAGGCTGCCCTGAGAGTGTTATCTCACATCAGAGGGCCTGGCATCTCACGTTGGGCATCAGGGCACTGCCCCCTCCTGTGAGAGGCGGTTTCAATCACCACCCTTTGGTCAAAACCATGGCTGTGAGGTGAGCAGGGGGATGCAGGTTGCAGAATATTGGAGAAATTGTCCTTCAGCACGCTTGCACCTCAGCAGCTTCAATGGACACATGATGCCTCGATCCCTGCATTGCACTGTACCAAAGTCCCGTCACGCACCAGCGCACGCCCCTCGCTCTCCATCACGCGTCAAACCTCAGATTTTGAGGAACTTAAATAAAGGTCTCACGATTACCAGCCCCCTCCTTACAGTCTGCCCTGTTCAAGACCCTCACGGTGCACCGGCTTTAATCCTGAATTTCATTGGCAAGAAACGTAAAGGGCTCGTAACAGCGCGTTGAAAATGCAGCAGAGAGATTTTCCCACCCGTTTTCAGGTAAGCCCCTCCCCCTGCGCGTGGAATGGCTGGTCGTGCCCCGCCCCTGCCCTGGGATGTGCACAAGCCCCGCCCTCCACCGTTGACCAGGGTACTGCTCTGTCATTGATTGATAATTCTCGTTAACGGCAAGAACTATCAATTGACAGCCAGTCGTATTAAGAATTGGAAGGGTTTGAAGGAATTTAAGTGCAGAAAAGGTGCTGGACAAAAGTATGGGGACACACCTGTTTTTCGGGGTTTGAGCTAGGACCCTTAGTTCCTGTGAAGGACAGTCTTGATGCTTCATAATACCAAGACATTTTGGATAACGCCATGCTTACAACCGTGTGGACATAGTTTGGGAAAGAACCTTTTCTGTTCCAGCATGACTGTGCCCCAGTGCAATGAACGAATGGGCACACATTCCCAAAGAAAAACTCCAAAGTTTTGTAGAAAGCCTTCCAAGAAGAGTGAAAACTGTTAACGCTGCAAAGGGGGACCAATTCCAAAATCGAAGTCTATGTATTTGAATGCAATGACATTAAAGTCCCTGCCTGGTGTAACTCTCAGGCGTCCCAATACTTTTGTCCATATTGTGTACTTCCCATGTGTCTCAGTTTTTTTTACATTTTGTTGCTTTACCGTAAGTGAGGGTATTTATTTGCGATTTAAACGAAATGGTCCTTCTCTAATACAAAGTTCTTGTATGTGCAGCGCTCTGGTCGCCGTTGGGTTTAAATCGTGACATCAGATGCGTTTAATAGAATCACGACTACGTTGACAGTCCGTGTGAATTTTCTGCCATCGTGTGGATGAAATTAGGAACAACACATAGTGGAATTATAACGCACTCTATATGAACAAAAGTATTGGGACGCCTGACCATTATACCAACATGGATTTTAATTGCATTGCATTCAAATACATAGACTTTAACATGGTGTTGGTCCCCTTTTGCAGCTATAACAGTTCACACTCTTCTTGGAAGGCTTTCCACAAGATTTCACAAAAGGTTTCGTGAGAAATTGTGCCCATTCATTCTGTAGAGCATTTATGAGGTCAGGCACTGATGTTAGACAAGAAGTTCTTGCTCGCAATCTCTGTTCCAGTTCATCCCAAAGGTGTTGGATGGGGTTGAGGTCAGGGCTCTGTATGGACCAGTAAAGTTCTTCCACATCAAACTCCTCCAGCATGTCTTTATGGACCTTGCTTTATGCACTGGGACACAGTCATGCTGGAATAGAAAAGGTTCTTCCCCAAACTGTGTCCACAAAGTTGAAGCATGGCATTGTTTTGGTTATGTTGGGGGGTTAAGATTCCCCTTCACTGGAAGTAATGGTCCTAGCCCAAACCCAGAAAACAGGTGTGTCTCAATACTTTTGTATATATAGTCTACATTTGACCAAGCCTATTGATAAACATTGTTATAATAACCTGAAAAATGTATTTTTAGTGCAAGTTCACGTGAAATGTTTTCTTTAGTTTCAAAACATTTTGTGTTCAGTGACATGAATATCATCAAGTAGCAAATTAACTGTAAATATTACAAGCATCCTCTGACAGTAATAGGGCAGATTGTTGGTGGTTAGCGAGGTGCCCCTGCGACCAGAAGGTCATGGGTTTGAATCTCAGGGCTGCTAGTAGCACCACTAAGGTTCCCTTGAGCCATGTACCGTGCCCAAACACTGCTCCCCGGGCAGCCCCTTGCTTCACTTGGTGAATGGGTTAAATGCAGATAAAGAATTTCACATTGTTCACATATAGCTATACGGGGGCACATTATTGTAATGTTCTGAAATGATAGTGCCTTGTGTGAGTAGAATAGTAATTTTAGGTTGGAACCACTAGGTGGTAGTGCCAAACCATTATTCCTGACTTTTCTCCAAAGGCTCGTTACAATGACTGTGTAAATAGCCTATTCAGCCTAATCAGCACTGAGAGACCGAAAGACTACTTGATGATTTATTTAAAAGAACAAATAACAAGATCTCTAATAAAAAGGTCCCCAGCCAAGGAATCTCGTCTGCTTTGTCTTTTCCTGAGAAGCAGCACTAATTGCGTGAATGTTCTTTGAGAGGTCCAAATATGCCAGGAAATTACAAAAGTGCAGGTGCTGAACTAAAAAAAATACCTTTTAGGAATTTAGCAAAGGTGATTCTGTGTGTATGTGTATTTATTTTTTGATCAAAAAGCATAATACACTAACCTTACATGTTGTTTCAGAAAATTTTAAAATGAGAGCATTCTGTATACATAAGCTGTTGTGTGAAGGAAATGGGTACGTGTACCAATGTGCTTATGATCAAACAATCCAGTTCTCTTCCAGTGAAAGACAGCCTTAAAGCTTCAGCACACCAAGACATTTTGGAGAATG
Organism: Hemigrammopetersius urotaenia; assembly: GCA_037974485.1. Taxonomy (NCBI): domain Eukaryota; kingdom Metazoa; phylum Chordata; class Actinopteri; order Characiformes; family Alestidae; genus Hemigrammopetersius; species Hemigrammopetersius urotaenia. The sequence continues at coordinate 10,142 of JBBPDC010089847.1, forward strand.
CAGTTTGTGGACAACTTGTGGAAGAACCTTTTCTATTCCGGCATGACTGTGCCCCAATGCACAAAGCAAGATCCGTAAAGACACAGTTGGACAAGTTTGATGTGGAAGAACTTGATTGGCCCATACAAAGCCCTGACCACAACCCCATCCAATACCTTTAGGATGAACTGGAACAGAGACTGTGAGCCAGACCTTCTCGTCCAACACCGGTGCCTGACCTCATAAATGCTCTGCAGAATAAATGGGCAGGAATTTCCACAGAAACTCCAAAATCTTGTGGAAAGCCTTCCAGGAAGAGTGGAAGCTGTAGTAGCTGCAAAGGGGGGAGCAACTCCTATTAAAGTTTATGTATTTGAATGCAATGTTGAGGTAATAATCAGGGATCCCCTTACTTTTCTTGATAAAGTGTAGATTAACAGAGTACACATCCGCACATTTTAATGCGCAGTTATTGTTACTGAAGTTTATATATTATGAAAAGGATTGAACATATTGAACACCCCTGAATGTTACACTTCAATACACAGCTACAGAAAAATAAGTTACTCAGTTCAGTTGCTCAGGTTTTATCTTTTATAGGTGCAAGTGTTAAACGGAACAGCTTTGCCTTAGTTCTTAAGAACTGCTGACAATATTTCTCCTACTTACCAAATAAAAATATTGTTCTTAAAAGCATAATTGTACAGCAAATGAGAAAACATCAATGCAGTAGTGTTTTGCCATCCAACTGGTCCCATTTCAACAGGAGAGTGTTGACTACAGCAGTGGCTTTTATACTTTTCTTCATTTAATAAGATTTGATTCAGTACCTCATAAAGCAGAATGAGGTGCTTGTGTAGGAATTTAACAGACACTGGCATGGAATGGTTGTCACACTGATACTCCTTTTCCACTACACTGCTGCTGGTGCCAGGAGCCCGCATTTACAGCAGGAGCTCAGCGGGAGCCGCATGAGAATACGTCACAGGCCACGCCCACGAAACAGAAAAAACATGACCGAACTCAGTTCCCACTCGCTGGTTATTCTCCAAACTTTGAGAATTTATTTCAGTGTCCAAATGCAGCTTAGTCAGTTGTTTATTACCGTTGAAAGAGATCGACATAGACAACGATTACGTCCATGACTCCGCCCACCGCTCGTGACGTCACGGGTTCTCGCTACGAGACCAGCAGAGTTTAGGCGCCGGTTCAGTGCTTGTTTTAGGGCACATGTGCCCTGCAGGTGTTCCAGGCAATTCAATTTTCCTATGTTTCCCCTTAAAATGCATTTTGAAATCAATACGCAGTGTTTCGTGAAGATTGCCCTCTTAAGGAAGCATCATGTCCGGCCCCACATTGCCATCTTGTGGTAAAACCCATATTACTGTTTTACCACTGTTATTTTAGAGGGACGTACGGAACAACTGATGGCAAGGCGCCCCCTGCTGGCAGCATTTATAATGCAGTTCGTTAAAGAAGTCTGCCATGTTAAATAACAGGCTTCTTTGAACAACTGTAATATAGAATTTGTCACAGGAGGGCAGTGTGGCGTCCTGCTTCTCTTTGCGCCACACTGCCGTCTTGTGGAGACGTCTATATTACAGTTCTTTAAGGCTCCACTCTGCCCTCTTGTGGAACATCCATATTTCTGTCCTTTAAAAAAGCCGAACTGCATTATAAATGTTGCTACTGCCCTCTTGTGGCAGTGTCTATACTAGTCCATTGAAGAAATATGTCCTTTCGTAAAATGACAGGCTTCCTTAAAGTGTTCTAATATGTTGTTTGCGCACGTGACAAACGGTTAAATGCAGAGAAAACATGCAGAGAACAAATTTCTTCAAAGCTCTGTAATATAGATACTAACACACGAGGGCACTGTGGCACAACTGGTTGCAAGGCGCCACATAGCCCCCTGGTGGCAACATTTATAATACAGTACGTTAAAGAAGTCTGTCGTTGAAAGACAGTAATATGGATTTTACCACAAGATGGCAATGTGGTGCTAGACATGATGCTTCCTTAAGAGGACGTTCTTCACGAAACACTGCCACTATCGTATTGATCTCATTTGCATTTTAAGGGGAAAAAGCGCAGCACTGGTTCCAAAACCGGAACCGGCACGCAACCGGCACGGGAACTAGTGCAGTGGAAAAGGGGTACCAGAGATGCTGATTTAAAAATAAATTGCAGTGCTTTCTTATTTCCAGAGCTGTAAATTCTTCCACACAGAGGATATGAACTTTTCACTAAGAAAATCAACACAAAAAATAACAGGGGTGTTTATACTTTTTTCCATATGAATATTAATGGGGACATGCTTTAGTTATCTTTGGTGCGAAAGAGTGTCTAGAGGTGCCAATAATAATGACATTTGCTTTTGTTAGAACTTGATTTCTTGGTGAAATGCATAATAGTTTTAAACATTTATTTTAAGGTTAGATTTGATTTCTCAAATTCTATCTTGTAAAGACTGATTGATTTCACTGCAAACACATTTTACACAAGAGCATTAATAATTATGGGCATGGTTTGTTTAAGATGCCATTTCCAGGCCACTGGAGCAACATGTAGTTTAGGCTTCTAATCAAGACCAATCAGGAACAACTCCTCTGCAAATCAAGGCCAGTGAAAAGGAGTAAACGAGCTCTTCTCTGGCCCAGATGTGCCTGAAGAAATCCCTCACCTTCTCAGCCTGGTTAATAGATAGCAAAAGCAGAGCCCCGGGGAGATGAAAGGTTTCATTTGGCTCTTATTCAGTGGTATGATTGGATTTGGATTTGAGTGGGGTGTGCTGTGTGTGAGCGGAGGGGATTTTTCCTCAACCAAGATGGCAGTCAGCCGAGATTCACTGGAATTTTGAAATTTTTCTCTGGGGTTCTTGCTCCCTAATCATCTCTATGCAACCCTTTGGGCCTCTTTCACATGGAACAATGGGGCCTGATTGGACACATTGCATCCCACTGATATGATGTGATTGGCTCGTGTCGAGCTCTCCAGTAGAGATTTCAGCCTACAGGACAGAATGGAAGATTAAAAGGTTTTCTTGATTTCACTTCGCTGATTTGCAATGATGTGAACAACACTTTTTGAATCATGTTAAAATTGTACACTGTTAGTGAAATTAAATTGTAAAAAACATGCATAAATATAATTCCAATATTTTACATTTAAATATGCTCCTATTCACTTATCGCTTAGTAAATAAACAAGACCAGATGATTAGAAGGTTTTATTGATTTCACTTCACTCATTTACAGTAATGCGACCAACACTTTTTGAATATTAATATTATTGGACGAAAGTATTGGGACATAAATCTTAATTATTCAATTCAGGTGGTGCCTTACTTTGAGTGAAGGGTAATCTTGATGCTTCAGCATAAGAAGACAGTTTGGACAACGCCATGCTTCTAACTTTGTGGACACAGTTTGGGGAAGAACCTTTTCTGTTCCAGCATGACTGTGCCCCAGTGCACAAAGCAAGAACTATGAAGACATTGGATGAGATTGGTGTGGAAGAACTTAACTGACCAACACAGAAACCTGACCTCAAGCTTACCTGTAGGATAAAGTGGAATGGAGATTGTGAGCCAGACCTTCTTGTCCAACATCAGTGCCTGAGTTCATAAATGCTCTACAGAATTAATAAAGAAAGCTTCTTCCCCAAACTGTGTCCACAAGGTGGAAGCATGGCGTTATCCAAAATGTTTTGGTATGCTGTACATTATCTGTCCTGTTGCCTTAGATTTTGAGTTAGCTTATACTAATAGAGATTTATGTGGTTTCTGGAACAGCTTGACATAATCCTCTTTTTAGATACTAGTGTTATACAGCATCAGAAAGCACAGAATCAAGTCTGTTTGAGATTACTTACCAGCTGGACACAGTTTTAAGCAAGTGAGTGATGATCAGGACATGTTCTTGGCATAATTCTAATAAGATAAGTGTAAAGCCGCTATTACTTGTTAGCCCCACTAGCCGCGGCGCTCCAGTTCAAAACATCAAAGCGAGTTTTGAACGCCAACTATGTCATGGCTGCATTTGCAGAACAGGGATAATTATATAATTTAGTCTATTACTGTTAAAGGGTAATTCCACCATTGTTTGTAATGATGCTAGGAATCTATAATGCAAATATACAGTATATGCACAAAAGTATTGGGACACCTGTTTTCCAGGGTTTGGGATACACCTCTTACTTCCAGTGAAAGACATTTTGTGCAACGCCACTTTGTGGAGACAGTTTGAGAAGGAACCTTTTCTATTCCAGCATGAATGTGCCACGGTGCACAGAGCAAGATCTATAAAGACACGGTTGGTTGTGTTTGGTGTGAAAGAACTGGACTGGCCCACACAGATCCCTGACCCCATCCAACACCTTTGGGAAGAACTGGAACGAGATTGTGAACCAGGCCTTCTCGTTCAACATCAGTGTCTGACCTTATAAATGGTGAATGAATGGGCACAAATTCTCACATCTTGTGGAAAGCCTCCAAAACCTCCAACTCCATATTAAAGTCTATAAATTTTAACGCAATGTTAATAAAATCCATGTTGGTGTAACAGTCAGGCGTTCCAATATTTGTGTCCACATAAAGTAGCTATTTTACTTAATCCAAAACCACAGGTCTTCTGAATTCAACAGAAGTTCAGACATCAACAAGTGTATTCATAGCCATTTCTTGTAATGCCTTCCTGAGAAGGAGCCTTTAGAAGCATTATATGGTTGAGATATTCCTTCTGAATGGTATGTTCCTGTAGGACAGAGAATTTCACAACAAATATCTCAGATGTACATAATTCACAGCAGTTTGTTTCACCAGAAAGTCAGCTGTATTGGCCTTAGATTACAGTCTGAAACATTTCAGGCCAGTCTGCGCTAAAAGATGTTTTGAACGGTAACTTTAACAATAATTTTATCTCCTATGATGAAGCATGTAAAGACGGTTGTGCGCTTGGCTTACTGTTCCCTCACAATTTCTTCAGCATGACTGAAGGAGACATGCCATTCTATAAATAGCACTGAGCATTTCCTAATGTCCCATGCATTCTATACCATTAATATTTCATGGTTTCTAGAGCTGCATGAGGGGAAGACATGTACAGTTAAAATGTAAGTTCACTGAAAAGCAGAAGGCAGAGACCTGCAGCTGCTTGTGCTCTGATTTAATGCTGGCTGACAGTTCAGCAAACACATAGTGTACAGTATATTCCTACATTTGGCACTGTGATCCCACCAATTACCATTTTTAAACTCGACCTTCCTCACAGGTGTATTAGCCATTTGATCAGGAACACCTACCTCGTTCACTATATGGACAAAAGTATTGGGACACCTGACCATTAATCCAACAGGGATTTTAATGACATTGCGTTCAAGAACATAGACTTTTATATGGAGTTTGTCCTCACTTTGCAGCTTACATAGCTTCCACTATTCATTGTAGGCTTTCCACAAGATTTTGGAGTTTCTGTGGGAATTTGTGTCCATTCATTCTGTTGCGCATTTATGAGGTCAGGCACTGATGTTAGACGAGAAAGCCTGGCTCACAATCTCTGTTCCAGTTCATCCCAAATGTGTTGGATGGGGTTGAGGTCAGGGCTCTGTGTGGGCCAGTCAAGTTCCTCCACACCAAATTCATCCAGCCATATCTTAATGGAGCTTGCTTTGTGCACTGGGGCACAGTCATACTGGAACAGAAAAGGTCCTTCCCAAATCTGTGTCTACAAAGTTGGAAGCATGATGTTGTCCAAAATGTCTTGGTGTACTGAAGCATTACGACTGCCCATCACTGGAAGTAAGGGACCTAGCCCAAACCCTGAAAAACGTGTATTTCCCATTACTTTTGTATAGACAGTGACACCTAGTGTTGCTTTAGGTGATGAAGTGACCGCGTATTTACTCTATGTATGAATCACTGTGATCCCACCAGTTTCTCCCTCTTCTCTCCAAAAAGAGCAGGCATAAAGGCAGACTTCCATGATTCTAGTTTCTTTATTTCTTTTCAAAAACTCAGTAAATCAAAAAGCACATGGGCCAAAAAACACTTCTTGAAACCAAAGGCAAATGTAACAATGCTAATCAGAGCCAGGGTGACGGAGGACCAAAAACCAAGGTCCACCTTAGCTGAACTTAAATACACACCACATCAAACCATACACCAATAACAGAACACATACAATTACTCCTGAGTACACCAGAGCTGAAACCAATCCTACGTTAACTGTAACCTGGTGTACTCAGGGTATCAAAATAAAAGTCACAAAACCCAAAAACCCAAAACCCAAACTCAAATCAGGAGTGACCCCTGTTGGCCGCTCTCGGAACCTGGCAGTAGCACCGTTACTGTACAATTTATCAGACCTCCTTTACAGCTTTAAAGCATTTACAGTGTATTGTCATTGATCTACAGTATGGAATGGTACTTTTTATAAAGAACTGAATGATCTTTTCTAGAACATACATTTTTTAGTTTGTTTATTTTTCATCCAAATGCAGTGATGTTTGAACTAGGACCCATCAATATCACCATCATTTTTAAACTGATGCTAATGCAACACCATTAGACAGCTCAACATGCTTGGAGGAGAGCACTAACTGCCAAGTCTGTTCATCAGCCTATTCAGTAACAAGCATTCATTTGTGTGATTGTGGAGAAATAACCCATTCTGCCTACCCAAATAGAGCAAGAACAGTTGTGGTTTCTTGGAGTGCCAGCCATGAATGGCTGTGGACCATTGTTTGACATAGTACAGAAGTTAAGTGAGCATAGCGTCCACTGCTAGATGATGCATGTAGTAACCATGTTGTCATTTCCTTTGGCCACAGTGACACCAGGTAAGGAGGTGCATATGTGTGTGAGTGAATGTTTGTGGAAAGTTCCAGCAGAGCTGTCACCTCTTATTAAAATCAGGGTAGAACCAGCTGCAGCTTTCTGCCTGTGCGCAGTCACCCACACTGAAGTGGGCCAGATCCTGGAGCTGAAAACACCAGGATGCCAGTGAACTCCACTGCTGTCCAACTATCTGTCTTCTGAATGAATTAAGTAGAGTGTCAAAAATATCAAATTCGCACCAAAAAAGCCCCCCTTCCACAAATGCAGCCCATCAGCCAGTATAAGTTCGCTTGCTTGGTTTTGCACTGAAGCAAAAACTGCATTTAAACTGGGTACTAGATCATCATCACCACAGTGACACTGTCATGGCAGTAGCATGCTACGCTATGAAACACTGTGTACTTAAAATGTGCCTGACCCTACTTTAATTTTCTTCTGAAAATACACAATTTAAATGAAGTGACCAAATTGTGAAACTGACCTCTTAATTTTACCCTTAAACTTAAATTCAAGGCTTTAATTCAGGAGATTTTAAAGTCAAATTGAACCTAATTTGATTGCAAATCTGTGGTTAGTCCTACTGTTCTCCCTTTATCCTCTGAATTGTGTTTGAGAAGTACTGAGTGACTACAATGTCTCAGAAGACCGACGGCATTAATGGACATCTAGCTTAAAGCTAAAAATACTATACACTGTATACTAAGCAAGTCATCAAAGCTTCTTTAATTAGCATTGTGCAAACTATGTGATGCATCATACTTAAATTAAACAAACCTGCTAGGTTGCAGTGTGGTTTCGGGTCCAGTATGACATTCTGTTATCTATAAAAATGTGTAAGATTATGTCACATAGCCGAGGCTCTGGAAAAGAAACAATAATTTAACACTAGAATGGCGGCTAATTGTCTATACCTATAACGGCAGAGCCCGTCGTACAGAGCCAGTCGCCATATCAGAATCAGAATCAAAATCATCAAGTATGTGAGCGACACATTCAAGGAATTTGATTCCAGTCGATGGTGTCTCTCAAGCACAACAGTATAAAACAACAACAAATGTAAAATGATGTGTGTACATGTGCCTACACCACACCCATATGGCTCTTGCAGAGCATGCTTGCTTCTCCAATAGGTCAATAGATGCGATTCTGATTCTGAGCCTGATGAAACTACGTCAATTGATGCTGTCAGCCATTCTAGGTGTTATTTTTTATTAATTGTTTTAATTAGTTTTTTATAGTAGTTTGAAATTTGAAGATTATTGTGATCTTGTAACATTAAAATACAATGTGGTTAAATTTTTGTGTTTCTAAATGTTCAAAATGGTTTTTTTTTTAATTAATAAAATTTCACAAGCAACACACTAGTCTTGTTTTTGTACATAAACGTAAAAAACAATATAGGCATTGTTATCTTTATTTTAGACGTCAAAAAGGATTTGCGGCTCCTTTTTGGACGGGTCCAAATGGCTTTTTGAGTGTTAAAGGTTGCCAACCCCTGCAGTAGTAGAAGCAGCACTGTCTGTACTTTTATCTAAATAATACATAGTAAAACTATTTATGACACCAAACATGTCTTGACTGATCTGTTACAACTGGAGAAAATAAGTGTATAATGGTTTTTTCCTAAATTTATATGATTCTGTTTTACTACAATAAATGACTTGCAGCTGTGTCAACCTGCGGTCCTGCCCATTTGAATGATATTTGCATCAATATACTTTGTAATGTAAGCATTTCAAAGTGAGACACTGAGTAGTTCGTTAAAGTGGAGCAGGGAAGAGTAATGGAGGCGGAGATCTCTCAATCTACATGAAGTTTATTCTTGGAATAAGAAATATTGTCTTCCCTGTGGTATGGATACAAGAAGGTATTGACTCTGTGCTGTCAAAACTGCACAAAAAGAGTATCCAATATAAGCATACATCAGTGGGCTGGATGAAAAATCAATAGCTGAGAAAGATTAATTCATAATTTTGCTTTCCTTTCCCTGTTAAACTGAGTCCCCTCATATGTAACCTCGGTCTGCTTTGCGTGCCCTAAAACCCGGCCTGGATTTTTACATGCCAGCTCCCGGAGGTTTCTTTATGTAAGAATGAGATTATCCACAGTGGTGACATTTCATCCACACTGTGGAAATTTTTCATTTGTGCGAAATTATAGCCGGCAGGCCTGCTCTTCTTCTTTGGAGAGGGGTTCCATGAATATAAGGGAATTCTTTATGCGTTCAAAAGCCAAAGACTCAGAAGGCTCGCTGGAGCTAGATTGCGTTTACCTGCACTGCCTCTGAAATGTAATGGTAGAAAACGAGACTGGCTTCTTTCATTCCAACTCTGGATTGTGTGAATATACACTATATGGACAAAAGTACTGGGCTGCCAGGCCATTACACCAAAAGAGACTTTAATAACATTGCATTTGAATACATAGACTTTAGGAGCTGGTCCCCCCCTATGTGGCTATAACAGCTAGCACTATTCTTAGAAGGCTTTCCACAAGATGTTGCAGTGTTTCTGTGCCCAGGTGTTGGATGGCGTTGAGGTCCTGTAATAAATTAATAAGGTGCAGTTACATGCTATAAATACAGATCCATATATATCCACAGCATCCACTGTTGACAAAGGTGTTAAAATGCATTCAGAATGATATACACCCACAAGCCACTTCTTTTTTTTTTGTGGGGGTGAGGGCTGGGCTCGGAGGTCTGTGGGACAGGGGTGTTGGTGAAAACCACAGTTGATGTGGGAGATGAAGTGGGGCACAGCATCAGAACCTACCTTGTATTCATTCCACATTTTGTCAACTCTATTGATCATATACACTATAAGGACAAAAATATTGCGATGCAAGACTGTTACACCAATGGGGACTTTATTGACACTACATTCAAATACGTAGACTTTAATATGGAGTTGGTCCCCCCTTTTCCACGCCAAAGTCATCCAAACATGTCTTAATGGACCTTGCTTTTGCGCACTGGAACACAGTCATACAGGAATAGAAAAAGATTCTTCCTCAAACTGTTCGCAAAGTTGGAAGCATGGTGTTGTCTAAAATGTCTTGGTATGCTGAAACATTAAGATTCCCTTCACTGGAAGCAAGGGGCCTAGCCCAAACCCTGACAAACAGGTGTGTCCAAATACTTTTGGCCATACATACTGTATGTATATGGTCTGATTCTGAGAACAGCAATCTTGAAATCTCCCCGTTCTGCACATTTCAGTGTTTTCCATAATCCCAAGGCACCTGATCCAATTATGAAGCTAATGAATAATTCTGCGGTTGAAGTGAGAGTGTTAAAACAGGAAAACACTAGTGGCAGTTTTCGGCTGGCACAAGAAACTGTGCTGTACCACAAACAAATAAAGTGAGCCATACCCAAGCTGCTCGACAGCAGGGCCGATTGTGGGCCGTAGCCAATCTGACTCTATTACTGTTTTCTGATTGATTGAAATGTTGTCATTTCAACATGGAAAGCAGCCATCATTTTTAACTGCCCGATGCAAACTTACAACTGGGTGGTGCAAGCACTACTATCTGTTTTGGCTGAGGATACATTTCAGTGGGAGTTTTCTGTGATGCAAAGAAATGTATCTTTCCTACTGTGAGGAAAATAAAGGACATCACTAACAAGTTAGCTGGGTTAGGTATTGGTCACATGACTAAAGTGTGCCAAGAAAATGAAAAAGACTATAAATTATATAGAAAAAGACTATAAATAATAAAAGCCCACAATAACAAAAGCAACTTTGATAGAATGACTTTCTGCTGGTTTGACTCCATGGACGTGGTTTTGGAACGACCTGTCATAAACTGTAGGGAGAGAATTGCACTGGTGACGCATTAGAAACACCTTTACTGATACACTGGGAAATCATCACAGTACAGTTTAGATACAGCACAGTTCCTTCATACCTATGAAAACGTACTTTAAAATGTACAGGGCAGAGGGGTTCTGAGGCCCAGGGTGGGTAGGAGGTATATTGTCTAATGGACACCTGGTACCCATATAGATAGGAATTTTTTATGTCTTCATTTCATTTCTCTTTGGGTCTTCGTTGTTCTTAATGGGTGTTCATGATTCATGTCCTCTTCCTCTTTCACCTGGTCAAAGCACAATTGTGTTCTTCAAAGAGTTGAGTGAAATACTTTGTCTCATAATGTGAATAAGGTAAGTGTAGGATCTAGTGAAGGGTTTGTTTTTGTTACAGATTCTAATCCAAAAGATGTCTATGTTTTACCCTGTTCTACCTTTTTATTACCTGTTGATAAAGAACCACAGAAAAGACCATAACCAAAGTTGAAGCTTTCCTTTGTGGAGACACATCACAGTTCAATTTCTTCTCATACTCCTTTATGCTCGCTCTGACTGAAAGGAACAAAGGTCCCATATCTCACCCCATGGGCCAGAAATGTTAATAGTACTTTGAAAATATATAGAAAAATTCCTTTGTATGGTTATAAACTTTACTAATGTGAAACTGTGATATTCTGTTGTTGGTGGATATGAAGCCTTTACTATGCTTCTGGTTAAGTTGTATCAGACGTTATGTACAGCAGATAAAGCCTAAAAACATAGATTAAAATCATTTGTTCAAAACTTTTCTTTTTGGAGTTGTGTATTGGAGGACACTTGTGTTTCAGAGTTTGGGCAAATTCACAATGTGGCATCGTTTCTTGTGCCACTGCAAAATGGCCATAATTGTATTGGATAACTGGACCAATTGGATACCAGGTATCAAAGAGCAAGTAGAGTCAAGTTGAGCCAGAGCCAAAAATTATTTCTGGGCTAATTCTAGTAACCAAGTTCTGTGGCTGTAGATGAGGGTTATGGTCATTCAGTACTTGGCCCTTTGGAAGGTCCATGTAATGCATTTAATTTGAGCTAATGTAATAATATTAAGGGCCTAAATAGGGTGGCGCTCTGAACAGTCAATAGAGGATTGATTTGTGTGGGCAGGGCTGTGGTAAGGAGCTGCTAGCGAAAAAAATCGCCTTAAATTTGATTGGCTCAAGGAATCACTTGACAGAAGCGTCACTACAGTCAATATAATCAATATCATTCCCCCCAGCTTTAATCAACACGAGTAAACATGAAAGAGCAGAAATCTACATATATTGTCATTTTCTTGGCAGCCAATAGCTCACCATCATTGCAAGACTCTATAATATGCATAATACGCTTTATATACGGCTCCAGAAAAAGAGACCACTGCAATTTATTTTGAAATCAGCATCTGTATGAGTATCAGAATCAGAATCAGAATCATGTTTATTGGTCAAGTATGTGAGCGAACACAAACAAGGAATTTGGTTCCGGTTGATGGTGTCTCTCAAGCACAGCAGTATAAAACAACAAAGACGCATGAAAGGAGTATGACAACCATACCATTCCAAAGTCTGTTAAATTCCTACACCAGCACATCTCATTCTGCTTTATGAGGTATTGATAATCACCTGAATCTAATCTCTTTTAATGAGGAAAATTATAAAAACACTGCTGTAATCCCTGCTGTAATTTTGGAATGTGACAAGTTAGATTGTAAAACACTACTAGAAGTAAGTCAAAGGTATAAGAGATTTGTTTTCTTTGAATTATTCAATTTCTGTAAACACTGCAACATTTATCTTATTACACTTGAAAGATTTTTTGGAAATTAGGAGAAATGTTTTCAGCAGTTATTAAAAACGAAGGCAAAGCTGTTCAGTTCAATACTTGCACCTGAAACTGAATATTTTTGCATTGGTCTCTTTATTTTTTCCAGAGCTGTGTATATGTGTATATATTACAAGATCAAATAAAATTCTGAGACTCCTTTCAAATGTAAAAAAAAAAATACTTGCTGTATTGTTTTATAGATTACATTACTCTGTTGCGCGAAACCAAAATTGCAAATACATATAAATCATATTAAATTAATGAATGTGTGATGTCGTTTGCGATGTCATGACGTCAGAGACTCTCCCTGGCTCGTGCTGTTCGAGCGCCACTTCATTTCTTCACTCCGCTCCGGCGGCTGATCCAGTCCGTGTTTTCCGGCCGCGTCAGAAGCCGGGCTCTGAGGCTGCAGCAGCACAACCGCACGCAGGTGTATGTGTGTGTATGCGTATGTGTATGTGTGTGTGTGTGTGTGTGTGTGAGAGAGAGAGAGAGAGTGAGTGTGAAGGGGGGTGGGAAGCACACGGCTTTTGTACCACCAGCCAACCTCTTTCATTCATCGACACATCTCTCCGCGCGCCTCTCTGCAGCTCATCAGCATTTCAGGATTATGACCCGTGATTAGCAAAGCGCGTGAGGTAAGCTTTTACTCTGACATTCGAGGTTTTTTGTTATTATGTAGTTTATTCCTGCTGTCACTACGCGCGTGCAAATTGCGCTTAATTGCTGTTGCGCGAGATCGTTGCGCGCCTAGCTTGGAGATCGGAGTCGATCTGTCAGTCAGGTAGTCAGTCATTGAATGAGGAGTCGATAGTGTTTCACTATTGACATCTGAAATGGCCCAAGTCTTAAATGACTTGCATCATGTAGTGTGCGTGCCCCCTCATTACTGTGGCTCGAGCTTTATTAATGGAGCTAAGAGTGGTCTACCAGCCATCTGCACCTACTTTAGTCTTCAGTGATCAGATTGTGTTTATTGAGCCATCAGTTCACTGCTCAATGCATTGCACAACAGGGCTAAATGCGGATGAGCACCGGATGACTCTAATATAACAGTGTTTTGCTCCTTCCCGAGTGAGAAGCCTAATATTGCTTATTAGGGGTTCATTGATGTTCAGTATACCCTACAGTGTGGATCTGGAGGCTTAAATCCATCCCTGGTTCCTGTTCTTAGCCTGCTAAGAGTTCAAGCTGTTGCACACATTCTTTTACAAAGACGTTTGCTTTGGGATTATAAAAGAAAGTATAGAGATCAGACTTTTTCTCCTTCATCAGGTATCAAAACTATCGTTTCCATGTTCAGGATCTGTTGAGAATCTTCTCTTAGGTTTGCCCAATGATGTGATCGATGAAACAGCCCAAGTCTTAAATGCCTTGCATCATGTATTGTCTGTGCGACCTTGCAAATGTTGTTAGAGCTTCATTAATGGAACTCAGAGTTGTCTACCACCCATTTGCACCTACTTTAGTCCTCAGTGATCTGATTTGGTGTATTTAGCCAGTGGTAAAGTGCTCAATGTGCAACAGTGAATATGTCGAGCCCAATATAGTAGTGTTCTGCTTCCTCCCAAGTGAGAAGTCTAAGACTGATTATTAGGGGTCCATTGATGTTTAATGTATCCTACAGTGTGGATCTGGTAGATGAAGACCATCCCTGATCGCTGTTCTTAGTCTGCTGAGAGTTCAAGATGTTGCACACAAGTTGCTTTCCTTTGTCTTTAGATTGTAGAAGAAGAAAGTACAGAGATTAGACTTTTTCTCATACATTAGCTATCTAAACTGTCTTTTTCCATGTTCAAGACCAACCGAGAAGCTTCTCTGTGGTCTGCCCAATGATGTGACCAATGAAATGGCCGATTTCTCAAATGACTTGTATTGTATGTGCCCCGTCATTACTCTGGTCTACCAGCAAGAGTGGTCTACCAGCAAGAGTGGTCTACCAGCGAGTTTTGCACCTACTTTGATCAGATTGTGTTTACTGAGCCACCAGTTCAGTGTTCAATGCATTGCACCACAGGACATAATGCAAATAAGCACCAGTGTGTTAAGTCTAATATAAGCCAAATACTGGATATTAGGGGTCCATTGATGTTCAATATACCCTACAGTGTGGATCCGGTGGCTGAAATCTATACCTATAGCCTACTAAGAATTCAAGCTGTTGCACTCGAGTTGTTTTACTAAGACATTTGTAAAGTGATGTGGCCATTAAAGTCACACACGAACACGTCACAGCACATAGTGTGAACAATCTGAAATTGTTTCTCTGCATTTAACCCATTCACCAGTTGAAGCAAGGGCAGCTGCCACCAATGAGGGGCGCCCGGGGAGCAGTGTATGGAAAAGGGGTCGAGGTAGCTCAGTGGGTAGGATACTTGCCTCCAGACAAAGAGGTCGCAGGTTCGACCTCTTTGTCCCTAGGTTGCTCCAGGGAGACTGTCTCCTGTAGTTAGGGAATGGATGTCGCTTTGGATAAAAGCGTCCGATAAATGCAATAAATGTAAAATGTAATGAACCTTGCTCAAGGGCCACTAGAAGTCCCGAAATTTGAACCCACTGCCTTCTGATCTCAGGGCAAACTCCCTACCCACTAGTCCACCAGCCGGCCTAGATCAGACCTTTCATGGGAATTTTCACATTCATTAGATTTCAAAGCTCTCTTTTTCCATGCTCCAGATCTGTTGAGAGTCTCCTCTGGAGTCTGCCCAATGATGTGACCCTCAGCAAACCCCTTCTGTCTACCCATCAGCTCACCCCTTCATTTTCAATCCATATGGATTGAACTAGAATTACCCTAATTGGTTTTTCACTGTGATGCATCTCCTTTTATTGACAGTTCATTTCCTGACTGTGTAATGTTGCCTCAGGCTTTGCTCTGTGTTCTCTTTTTCTTTTCAATATTCCTTTAAAATTGTTTATTTTGTCACTTATTGATGGCTCATCTAATTACAACCCTCAGCATTCCAAGCATGCTCGTTTTCTTTGACGACTTCTCTGCTAAACATTAATTGATTAAGAGCTGGGGTTTTTTTTACCAGTATTTCTCCTCTTAGCATTAAAGCACTTGACAGTTGACTTTGCCACACCAATAAATGTCTTTGGAATTGAATGTTTTTTCAACATCTGTAATGTTTACTGAAATCCGACAGAAGTAAACACTTGCTCGGGAAGATGACTCATTGGTTAGCAGTGCGATAAAGGGTAGCTTTAGCGGCAACATCTCTGAAACATCATCAGTGAAGTGGCCCTTATATAGCTGCTCGCTGATGTTTGGGGAGAGATGACGGGGGAGGCGGACTGGCAAGCCTGGATGCATAATCAGATTCATTAGAGCGGCGATAGTCCACTGTGTCAAGTGCTCTGGAGCTTTTTTATTTCTTTATTTAATTTTTTTACAGTGTACTCACTCTGTACTGAATCAAAGTGTGCCAATGTATAGCTCTAGGTCCTATGCGTTGGTCGAGGGGGAGGGAGAGAGAGAGAGAGAGAGAGAGAGAGAGGCCTAGGGTGCTTTCTTGTTTCTTCCCCAATAGATTTTTTGATCTTGAAATTAAGGAAGCGTGAGCCTCGGAATTGTATGATTTAAACATGAGTCATGAAAATTGGCAGGAAATTCATGAGAAATAGTAAAAAGAGGGGCCTAAAGAAATGGATAGCTCTACAGGAATACTGATAACTGAAAGATGCTAGAAAGCTGTACTATGAATTAAAAAAGCCTCTACTTTAATTCTATGGCTGACACTGACATAAACACCAATTCCTCATAAAATTTTACATTACTGCAACTTAATTGAGTTGAAAAATATGTATGTGACTGTGTGTGTTTGTACACACGCATGCACGCACGCGCGCACACACACACACACATATGTATGTATAGTCATATGTAGAACAAATAAGAGACTGCATTATTTTTTTCTGGTTATTGCTTTTGTAATTAGTGGAAGTGTGTCGGTGTAAAATGCATGTAAATATTGCTTTCTATACTATGGACCATACTTGATTCAAATTCCAAACAAAAACTTAAATAATAATACATATAAAGACTTTATTATGGTGTTACATAATACAAATAACATATAAAATTTTACATGAATTTACAACCACAAAACTTAAAATAGTAATTTTAGGTGTATAGTGTGTTTCATCATGCTGCTGCCATTCTCGTCCATAGCCTCGTCACCTCCAGAATCGATTACTGCAATTCTCTTTTTTTTGGTCTTCCCAAAAAGTCCCTCCATAAACTTCAAC
>JBBPDC010089877.1:0-10035 GCA_037974485.1 Hemigrammopetersius urotaenia
CTAGCTTCATCACAAACACTGTACCTGCAGGAGACACTACACACAGATCTGAGATCAGTATAGAACTAGCTTCATCATAAACACTGTACCTGCAGAAAAACTAAACACAGATCTTTTGTCCATATAGTGTATGTGCACCATCGGCCCAATACTGTTGGGTAGTTTTTCATTCTCTCTGCACTGAACAAAATATTTCCTAATGTATTCTCTTATGTTCAGTTACTGTTTAAAAGATTAATAAATATTTTTTTTCCACCACAGACAGATAGATGTGTAGATAGATAGATAGATAGATAGACAGATAGACAGACAGACAGACAGACAGACAGACAGACAGACAGAGACAGACAGACAGACAGACAGATACATAGATAGATTTTAGTTTTCAATAAACAAAGTGGCTTCAGATTAAAGTCTAAATGATTTTAAACTGGAAGGTTATAAACATTTTAAATACCTACCCGCATCCCATTCTCCCTCCATTCCTCCCTCCCCCCCTTGTTCCCTTTAGAGTTTACACGCACCGTTTGTATCACGTCCCGTCCCGATTAGTTTCACCTGCGTCCTGATTAGCTTCACCTGTGTCTCGTTTCCCCGTACACTATATAATTCCCAGCCTGATCCCGACTCAGCCTGCCGGTATTAGTTCTCCTACGTGTGTGTATACTCCCCTTCCTGATCCTTAAACGTTGTTCCTTGTATGAATGTTTCTTGTTGTTTCTCTTTTTTGTTTGCAGGTCCGTGCTATGCATGTTTGAGTTGCCGTTTGCGCCCTGAGAGATTCTGAGTCTGTATGCCACGTTTATCTTGCCTGTCGGCTCGGACTGCCCTGATTCTGTGTATTCTTGATTTGTAGCTAGCACGAACCTTGCGGTTTGTTTTTGTTGAAGTTCTGTTTTGGTTTTGTTTTCTGCTTCTTGTTTTTTGGTTATTAGCATTGTTGTGCTTTCCGGATTGTGTTTTCAGTTTGTTTATTAAACGTTGTTTCTTCTCTAGTAGTTTGCGTCCTCCCCCTTCCCTCTATATACATACACTTAAGGGGATTTTAATGTCATGCAGTGTTAGTGCATTAAACATGCAATAAGCAGACAAACTGATTTAACATTTTGTTCAGTTCATTCTTACCCTGTGGCTGGGGAACTCACCACTAGACTAAACATAGTCCTTTAAATGAGTTGAAGGTTTCCTGACTCTCTGTGACATTCTCAACTCAGTAGAGTTGAGTAGATTCTGCTACACTGTGTTCCGGTTGAATGGCCAGCTCGCCTCCTTCTGAAGTTATACCTGCGTCCATAGGAAAATGTGTTGAGCCGGCTTCCTGCACAACAGAATCAGTGAAGTCTTCCTGGTTCGACTCAGAAATAGGGTACCTTTGTCATCTGACCACGGTTTGATTTCCCAGTACCAGTACAGGACTGTTTTCTTCTGCATAATGCCCGATATCCAAGTTGGTCCTGCACTGAAGTTCCGAGTGTACACCAAATCACCAACTTCAACACACCTCTTTTTTGTATGCTGATCATGGTACTCTTTTTGTTTGAGTTGCTTGGTTACCACATTACCCTTGAAGTCAGGGTGTACTAGATCTAAAATAGACCCGAGTTTTCTTCCACACAGCAGTTCAGCTGGTGACTTCTCGGTTGTAGATTGTGGTATAATGCTATAACTAAACAACACTCTGGCCACTATTGTCTCAACATTGTCTCTCACACTTTTGCATAAACTTTTGAAAGTTTGTACGGCTCTCTCAGCTAACCCATTTGACGATGCATGGTAGATAGCTGTTTTGATGTGAGCACATGCCATTGTCTGACACCACCATCTCCGGAATCCTATGTTGACTGAAACTCTTTCTCATGCACTCTATGGTGACTGAAGATGTTGATCTATTCACAGGATAGGCTTCAATCCACTTTGAATGAGCGTCCACCAGTATAAGGAACATCTTCCCCATTACTGGTACTGCATAATCCACATTAGTTCTACACCACGGCTTATCTGGCCACTCCCTGGGGTGTAAAGGAGCGACTGCCTGACAATTTCTGTTCTCCTGACACACTGAACATACTTTCACCATGTTTTCTATTTCTAGTGTCCAATTTAGGCCACCAAATATAGCTTCTTGCTAGCCTTTTCATTATTGTAATTCCAGGACGAGACTGATGCAATTGTCACAATACAGACCTTCCTTGTCCGATTGCGAATAATTTTTCTCAGCCCGACTCAAGGTCGGTCGGATCCATGCTCCCACTTGTGCGACAATGCTGCTCCTATACCATAAGCCAAGATCAGCTCCTTCCTTTCATCATAATGTACCAGTACAGAACATGACTGTAACAAGTTCTTCGACTCCTCAAAAGCTTTTTGTTCTGCTTTCTCCAACTTCCATTTCACACCTGTTCTCAACAACTTGTGAAGGGGAGCCAACAGCGTTGAGAGATTCTGAGGGAATCTGTGATAGTAGTTAAGCAAACCCAGATAGGCTTTTAGTTTGGTCACAGTGCTAGGAGTGGGCGCTTTTTGCACTGCCTCTACCTTTTCAGACACTGGATGTTACACCGGTTACCCCACACTTATGACACTGCTCAGAGGCAAATCTGCACTCTGTCGCTGAATGCTGCCCTTTGCAACGATAGCAGACCTGTGCTCTCTTCAGACTCTTGTGCTCTGAGCACAGAGGCCTGGGGCGTTGCAAACTTCAGTGACATTCCTGACTCATCTGCTAACTGTCCCTGCAGATCCTTCACATCCTTGTTAGCAGATTCCATGGCCTGGCTAATTTTCAAAGCTTTTTCAAATGTCAAATCCAGTTCAGAAAGTAATCTTCTTTGTATTCTGTCCTCATCAACTCCACAAACCAGTCTGTCTCGCAACATTTGTGACAGAGTATTTCCATAATTGCAATGCTGAGCTAGCTTTCTCAGTTCAGCCACATATTCAACTATACTCTCATCAGTTTTTAAACTCATTAAACTTGAATCTTTGCATAATCTCACTTGGTTTGGGGTCAAAATGAGCTTTCAACAAGGCCACCAATTCCATGTACATCTTCTCACTCTGCTTTTGTGGACACAGCAATCTTCTCAACAAACTGTAGGTAGCAGCACCCACCCCACTCAGTAAAATGGCTTTGCGTTTTTCCTCATCATCCATCCCATTAGCCGTGAAGAAAAATTCTAGCATCTCCACATATTCCTCTCACAGTTGAGATCGACTGTCAAAACGACTCTCTGTTCCTACCGTACCCATCTTGAATTATGTCGCTCCTTGGCAGGTCTAAGCACATCCTTTTCAGTTTTGCTGCTGGCTTTTCAAACAAAATACATTCAATATTCATTCTTGCCTGTGAGACTTTCAGTTTCGCCGCTAGTTTTTCAGTTTCGCTGCTGGGTTTTCAGTTTCGCTGCTGGCTTTTCAGTTTTGCAGCTGGGTTTTCAGTCACTCCGCCCTGTTTTGTTTTCGCCCATAAGTTTTTTACTGAAAAACTAGTGGCGAAATTGAAAGTCTCACAGACGAGACCAACTCCCGAGATTGTACTAGAGGTGGCACAGCACCACTGATACTGCAACCTGGAATATCTTCTGATACTAATCTTATCATGTCTTTTCCCTCACTTTGACAGCTGAACTGTTAATAACAGTTTGGCCACATTCTGATCATAGATTTCAGTAAACTGAGCTTCAGTGAGATTTTCAATAGTGTGAAATTCTGCACAAACAATGATCTTTGAACTTTCTCTTCAAAATTCTCAAACAACATGAAATTTTACGCACGTGGCCAATCCCACAGTCACACCCGACTCTGCCCATAATTTTACATGTTTGAATATGTAAATCAATTTAAATACCTGCTTAGTTCAGGGTTTTCTTAAAATCTGTCAGGCCGGTGTGTGTATGAGGAAGGGGGAGGACGCCGGACTGGGCAGAACAAACAAAGGTTTATTGGTTTCAAGTCCAGGGGAACCCCGACTCAGGGGGAATACGTGAGACAAAACGAACAAAAGAAAAACAGCAGGACTCGCGCTGGCTCAAAAAGGGGAAACAAAAATAAGGCAGTCCAAGCAGGCCACAGAAACACAGGGAGAAAACAAAGGGCACAACCCTGTCAGGGCAATCGTGGGGGAGAGCGGGAGCCACCAGCGCGAGTCTGCAAAAACAAAGGAAACAAAACGTTAAACAGAGCAACCAGAGACACAGAACTCATAACACACAGGGGCATCAAAAGAAACGCAATACCGACTTGCTAGATCCAGGGTCGGACTGGGCTTTTGTAGTGCGGGGTATGAGGATCAGGTGCGGGGAGTAATCAAGGGGAAACAGGTGCGGGGCTCATTAGAGGGACCGGAGGAATGTGGTGCTGAAAAGTAACACAGGGGGAAAAAAGGGGAAACAGGAGGGACAAGGGGAAAACTAATATTCAGGAGGAAGAACGAGGGAGATGGGGAGCGGGCAGTGCGACCGTGACAAAATAACAATGGCCAGGGCACGCTCAAAATAGGAAAGAAATTAGCGTCTTGCTTACTTACATTGAGGCATGAAAAACATGGTGGGTTAAGTAGTGACATCAACAGCAAAAGAAATTTGTTGGAGTGGCACAGCGTGGTGGGGGACTTAAAAATGTAAGTTCAGAAAGTCGCACCATGCCGGAAATTAAACAGAAACGAAAAAGGGGGTAGCGGCTCACCGTAAGAGTTTTAACACCACTGGAGGAGGAAGCAGAATTCCACAGATCACACCTTTTGAGCAGCGAGATGCTGTAATTATTGGGGAAATATATAACGGGCATTTTGCCAGCGGGTTTGGGGGACTCCGAGGCAGCAGATGCGACATTACATATGTTTATTCTGTTTCAAACAAGATTACTTGGAAGACATGCTGGAGGAGTTAAGTGTGAAAGAACTTGACTGGCTGCACAGAGCCCTGACCTCAACCCCATCCAGCACCTTTGGTATGAACTGGAACGGAGACTGTGATCCAGACCTTCTTGTCCAACATCAGTGTCTGACCTCATAAATGCTCTACAGAATGAATAGACACAAACTTCAAAATCTTGTGGAAAGCCCTCCAAAGAGAGTGGAAGCTGCAAAGGGGGACCAACTCCAGATTAAAGTCCATGGGTTTAAAGGCATTGTCATTTAAGTCCATGTTGGTGTAAAGGCAGACATCCCTGATGTCCAAAATATCTTGGCATCCTGAAGCAAGGCAGTAAGGGGCCACCTGAATGGAGTAATTAGGACGTGTGTCCCAATACTTTTGTCCATATAGTGTGGATGTCATGGGAATGTATTTATGGGAAAGAGTTGGGTAAAAATATTCTAGTGTTTATAGCTCTGTTAGCCTTGCAGCTTCAAATTTAGACTCTAAACATGTCTCGGCAGATTGACTGCACATATTGTAATCAAAGAGAGCGAAGGATGTCTAAAGTATTCAGATTAACTCAAATGCCTTCATCTCTATACAAACTCCCAGATGCTCAATAATTTTACTGCATGTCCTCTGAGTGCTACTTTAGGGATAAAATTCTTAATCTAAAAGCTTCATCACAGAAAGTTGTTACAGAAAATGATTCTGAATAAATTACGTGTGAGACAGTTTTAAGATAAAGTTCTGAGTTGGCAAATTTTTCTTTACAAAT
The DNA here is from genome assembly GCA_037974485.1 of Hemigrammopetersius urotaenia. Taxonomy (NCBI): domain Eukaryota; kingdom Metazoa; phylum Chordata; class Actinopteri; order Characiformes; family Alestidae; genus Hemigrammopetersius; species Hemigrammopetersius urotaenia. The sequence continues at coordinate 5,635 of JBBPDC010089877.1, forward strand.
AAGCTTTTCACACCAAACCCATTCTGAATTACTTTGTTTATATCACCACTGAATTCTGCAAATTGTTCTGAAAACCATTGGAGTTGACCTTTAACATGTGGGGTTTAAGACCATTATGTTGTTATAGTAATGTGTAAAATGATTTCACTATTTTTGTTATTATATACAGGTACTATGAGATGAAAGAGGAGTTCAGTTCACTTTTTAATTCCAGATTTCCCGGCACCTGTGTCCTCACTGAGATCACCTTCTTTGCTGATTGTCTGTTTGGAAGGTTTCAGAAATTTTGGAATCTGAACTCTTCCTTTAGGATCTGCACTTTGAACAGATTCAGGAATTGTTGTCAGAGATTGGGTGCTGTGGGCTGAGACCTCAGAACGTAATGGTCCATAAACAGAAATGTTACTTGATAGTGATGTCACCGAACCATAACCAGAACTTCCCAGTGACGATGTATCTGACTTCTCTCCAAACACTGGAAAACATAAAGGGCAATATAATGACAAAAGAGGACAAGAATATATAAAACCATTTTAAGATTATGAGATAAAGTGCTTGATTTATCAAATACACTCTAATGTGAAAATGAGAATTTGAGCATGAAAAGGTACTATTTATTCTAATCAGAACCGGTCTGTAAATTTCAAGAATGTTACGCAGGCATTTAGGGAGACTTCCATCTTTGGAACTCTACTTTTTATTTTTAGAGAACGTCAAAGGCCAAGGCCAAAACACAGGAACAAAACAGAAGCTCTTCTTCACCGATAGTACTGGTGGACCGACAACTTAGGTCCACTAAACTGAACTTACATACCCACACCTCAACACATTCCCACCAATAACTAAACACAATCACTTAATGCAAACACAAAACAGCTGAGACAATTGTCCCATTAAAGCCCCAGCTTAACCCCAAAAAACCAACCCACATTAACAGAAAATAAGGATGACCCCTACAGGCTGTCCAACCCCATAACCCCCCCTGACCCTTACAATGAAGTGGAAATGGCTGATGAGAAGCTTATTTGTAGAAAATAATTCATGGTAAAAACAGACAGACACTGGACGAGAACTATAAAAAATGTTTTTCTGAAATATCTGAAATAGGATTGTGGTTAAACATTCTGTATAAAATGATAAAACATGTGTTTAGATTTTAAAACTTCAAATAAAACAGGATGTTTATATGTAATAATCTGAAATACTCACTGATAGGTGGTATTGTCATGCTCCTAGACCTTTCTAAGCCCAGAGATTCAGGAATGGATGTTATGGAACCAGGTCCAGTGCTGTGAGAGGAATCTCTGGAAAGTGTTGGTCCTAATCCTGATCTGATTGAACCGCTCACAGAAGATGTATCAGATATCTCCCCTCTGCTCACTGTAATCATGAAGAAAGAGAATCATTTGTTCTAGAGATTCAGACGTGAGTTGGCAACTCAGACTCAAGTCATATTTGGATCACATTTAGACTGAATTGCAGGTCAGTTCAAACTAATTCACAAATTAGAGCAATTTGAGCTGACTTTGGCCCATCTCTGTTACTTTTTTGAGTGTTTTGCCCACTGGTTTGTTATGTAGCCCATATGTTGCTGTATATTTAGCTATAAGTGGCTCTATATATATATATATACACTACTCACAATAAGTTAGGGATATAGTGAGAGACTTAGTGGTTGTCACACATACAGTGTTTGTTTCACTTCATATAGTATGGCCATCAATGTCCCCTGGCCTGAACCCCATAGAGCACGTCTGGGACCAGTTGAAGCACAGATTGAATGATTGTACCCCACCCCCGCGTGACCTGGCAGAAGTGCGTGTAGCACTTGTGGAAGAGTGGAACGCATTGCCTCAGAACAACATCATAAGGCTAGTGAGGGGCATGTGACATCACTGTCAAGTTGTCATTGTGGCAAATGGTGGAAACACCCACCACATACTGACATTGTCAATATTTGTTATTTGGGGCTGTCCCTGTTAATGTCTACATTTTTGAGGTAATAAATATTAAACTGATGAAAATGGTGTTTCTTCTCATACATTATTAGTAATATCAAAGGAGACTTTTACTTATTTCATTAAAATTCAGAGCAAATAGGACAAGCACTCATGTAAATAACAATATCCCTAACTTTTGTGAGTAGTGTATATATATGTGAAATTAATCACAAATCAGACTGATGAATGTGAGCCTGGCTGGACCTGTTTATATGATAAAGATTTTTTATTATTTGCGTTTGACAAAACTCAAATAATCGATACTGAGGTGTTGCTTCAGCCTGTCGATATCACAGCCGATGTCGACCTGAATACCATCTCCGTTCCCTACCGTGACCTGCCGGAGGTCTTCTGTAAGAAGCAACCCTGAAACTCACCGGCACTCGACTCTCGACCTGGCTATCGACCTCCTACCAGGAGCCTCACCTCCCCACGGCCAGCTTTACTCCCTAACAACCAAAGAACAGTGGGCCATGGAGGAGTACGTGGCGTGGACCATCCGCCCTTCCACGTCACCTTCTTTGTGAAGAAGAAGGACGGGGGCCTTTGTACATGCGTCAACTATCAGGGGCTCAATGACATCACAGTAAAGAACCAACACCTGCTTACACTCATTAATACTGCCCTTGGCCTCTCTCTGGTGCAAAGATCTTCTCCAAGCTGGATCTCTGGAGCGCCTACAACCTCGTCCGCATCAGAGAGTGGAAGACGGCTTTTATAACCTCCACGGCCACTACAAAACCTTGGTTATGCCGTTTGGTCTATGCAACAGTCCCTCTGCCTTCCAACAACCTATCAATGATGTGCTCCGGGACATGCTGGGTCGATGGGTCTTTGCCTACCTTGACAACATCCTCATCTACTCCAGGACCATGGAAGAGCTCATCCAGCATGTCTGGGCAGTTTTAAAGAGGCTGCTGGCCAACCAACTATTGTGACTTTCACCAGTACACCACCACTTTCCTTGGATTTGTTGTCTCCGCTCAGGGTGTGGCCATGGATCCTCAGAAGCTGGAGGCTGTGAATTTGTGGCTTAAACAGCTGCAACATTTTCTGGGGTTCGCCAACTTCTATCGACGATTTATCCGGGGCTTAAGTTCAGTTGCGGCTCCTCTCACTGCTCTCACCAAACCCAAGACCGGACCCTTTCACCTCACTCCTGAAGCCATCTCCGCCTTCCATCACTCTGTTGCCTTTTCACCACTGCTCCCATCCTCATTCACCCAGATAAGACCAAATCCTTCGTTGTTTAGGTGGACACCTCTGATGTGGACTCATGACACGGCTATAGCTGCCCATCCCGGCATTACTCGCACCATCAGTTTCCTACAATGAGCCTTCTTGTGGCCAGGCGTTAACAAGGACGCCAGAGCCTACGTATGGGCCTGCACGGACAGTGTCCACTCTAAAAACCCCAATACGCCTCCCGCCGACGTTGTCCAGCCCTTGCCAGTCCCACGAAGTCCCTGGTCTGACATCTCCATTGACTTCATCACCGGCCTCCCAGAGTCTCGCAGGAGAAACACCATTCTTACCATCATAGACCGGTTCTCGAAGGCTGTCTACATGGTAGCCACGGCTGGACTCCATTCAGGTATGGAGAAAGCATGTCGTCCGTTTGCATGGGTTCCCCAGGGACATCGTCTCGGACAGGGGGCCCCAGTTCGCCGCAAAATTCTGGAGGGCCTTCTGCCGTCTGATCGGTACCACCACCAGTCTGTTCTCTGGTTACGACCCTCAGACTAACGGTCAGACGGAGCAGACCAATCAACAGCTGGGCTGCTTCCTGCGTTGCTTCATGTCGGACCGTCAGCGCTCCTCATCTGGGCAGAACTCTCCCACAACCTCCATGTCTCCTCCACCACTGGACTTGGCCCCTTTGAGGTATGTAATGGTTTCCAGTCTCCGGTGTTCGAACATCAAGAACCGGTGGTTGATGTACCATCGGCCCAACGATTGGTCCGCTGGTGTCGACGATTCTGCACCATAACTAGGAACTCCATTCGCCAAGCCAACACCCAGTATGTCCGACAGCACAGTCGTCAACACCCTCCGAGATGACTTTTCTGTGTAGGTGATTGGGTCTACGTCTCCACCTGCCATGTACCCATGGAGTTCAGAAAGCTCTCGCCTCGGTTCATGGGTCCTTACCAGATCACCCATTGCATCAACCCGGTCACCTTCTGGCTCCAGCTGCCTGCCTCTTTGAAAATACACCCGGTCTTTCATGCATCGCAACTAAAACCTGTCCATTTCTCTCCTTTGTCTCCCTAGGCTCCTGTCCCTCCTCCGCCTTGATCATCGGGGTCGTGGCACCCAGTAATGTGAAAGTGACCATTTGTCATACGTGAACACACCACTGCACACAGTGTGAACAGCACAAAATTCTTCCTCTGCATTT
>JBBPDC010089898.1:0-10035 GCA_037974485.1 Hemigrammopetersius urotaenia
TTACCTTTGATGAGTTGAGTAGCCTTCGTTTTTCCCGTTGAGTATTTTCGTGCAATAGCAGAGTCCGGGAACATGTCGGCTACACACTTGTTGAAGTCATCATGGAAGGAATGTTGTTTTTGGCACACAGCATTGCCATTTTCACCTCTGCACTTGTGACCTGGTCTGCCTCAGTTGCATTTCTCGTCACGAATGCTGACATCGCCTGGGCATGTTTTTGTACCTCTAGCCCGCGCTTGTGCTTGGCGGATGTGTCGTGCTGGCATACATCATTCCTTCCCCCGTGTGCGATGCTAAAGTCGCAGTTACAAATTTTACAAAACGCGTGACTGTCCCCCCCACCATGCTCGCTTTCAGAAAAATAAATTCGTTTTCCCATTGATCGCAGTATTTACACGAGGGTTTTGGTTTTTTGGCAGGAGTGCCTTCCTTCTCTGTCCTGGCGTCCATCATGTGTTTTTTCTTTTTTCCCCGCGTCGTCACTCATCGACTCATCATCTGACCTCACACACTAACCTCGCGACAACTGCCACCTACAGTACCTGTAGTAGGCTACTGCAGGTGGCAGTTATCGCGAGGCGAGGCTAGTGACAGAGCTCAGATTTTTTTGGGAGGGGGACGGTTTTGTGCTTTTTTTTAAATAACGCAGGTTAAAATACGGGAGTTTTACAGGATAATACTAATACGGGAGATTGTTTGTTTGTTAAATATTTTTTTTTAAAAAGGCTGTGAATGATGATAGCACACCTATACTAACATCTGTGTTATCTGTGCTACTGACAGGCCAGGAAAAAAAAATTAGAACTAAATGACTGTATACAATGTTTTATTCATCTTCCTACCTACAGCACTAGAACAAAGAGAGCAGATGTTGTAAAGAACAACACAAGATTTGAGAGGCAAAAGCACATTTGTTTAATCATGCTTTTAGACTGAAAAAAAAAACATGCTACAATCCTTGTGAATATTATTTTGGATTTCATTAACATCAAATGTGGTATTCTGTGGATCATAACAGAAGACAGAAAATTATCTGTCTTTGGGTGGATTTTTATTCTTGCGTCTCACATGGTATCTGTGGAAAAGAGAGAACAGAACAAATGTCAGAACTTCACAGTCCACATTAATCTGTGGTTCCCTTAAATGAAAACCATTCTCAATTCTGGAATGGGGTTATTGAGAGATTTAGTTAGCTTCATAACTTTTAGGTAACATTAGTAAAAAACTGTTTAAATGTGTATATGTAGCGTGTGCATATGGCAGAATTTACAGGAACAAATGTCCACTATTGTAAACTAGACAGCACATGATTCTACCAGCTACTAAAGACATTTGCTGTCAACGCTTGCAAGAGACTGCACTTAAAATGCTCAGCAACTGATTCAGTGTCATGGAATGGTTTTATTATATGGTTTCTGAAAAAAATCTGCATATCACGTTTTAATAGAGTTAGACCTACTAAACTAAAATGTTATCTAAATCAATATTCCAGTCGTGTCTGCGGTTTTAAAATACTGATCATAGGCTGTTTCTAACAGAAGATTTTCAGGTGCAAAGCACTTTTTCTAGCCAATGGCCAACCTATTGGCAAGGTCAACAAACTCCTCATTTCATGGATGAAGGTTTTTTGAATGTGCCGACAGACTTAAAGTAAAACATAAATGGAAACATGGTTCAGGTACACGTTCATAAGAATGGAATGGGCATTTCAAGCTAAAACATTTGCTGGAAACTATTTGACTGCTCTTTGGAGATAGTAGTAACAAGTTTTCCTTCTTGTTCAGTTGACATACATGTTTTAGGTACATTAAAGCCATCTCATGGTAGCAGTATTGTAGTAATGCATTACATTCAGGTGCTGATAAAATAAGATGCATAAACCATTAGATTAAAAAATAAATACATTAATTAATGACTATATTCAAATCTCATGACCCACCCCTAATAATGGGAAGGGTCAGCTGGTGAGGGCAGCTGGTGGCCTAGTGGTTATGGAGTTGCCACTGCAATAAGGTGGTTTTGGGGTCGAATTCTAAGCATGCCAAGCACCTCTGAAAAACCCCTGACTTAGGTACTATCTCCACATGCTTCTCCCTAGGCACATTGTTCCTGGATGCTCGCTGCTTCACTTGGTGAATGGGTTAAATGCAGAGAAAAAACAATTGTGCTGTTCAAACCGTGTGCTGTAGTGTGTTCAAAATATTCAAAATATGTGTTCAAAGTATGACAAAATGGTCACATTACTTATGATGTGGTTTTGTTAATGTTAGAGTTTCTGAATGCATTCATTTAGTAACTTCATTACTAACTTAGAAAATCAACAGTACAAAACCACAACCATTTAACAAAATGTGTTAAAGAATTGTTTAGTGAAGTGGAGCTTACTGTCCAACGGGGTACCAGCAGTGCTTTGTGGTATGGAACATTTTAGAAAGCTCCTCTATAGTTGGACTCGGTTTATCCTTTAAAATTTCACCAGTGAGCTTAGACTTCAACACCAGATCATGTGTTTCTGCGGGATGATTGATGAGGTCTGGTCTAGGAATGTTCTGTATTGCAAAGCAGAAACAAATATAAGGCACATGTTCCTGAATTTTTCATAACAACCGACACAAAAAAAAAATCATGGTTGTGGTAAATACTATAAACAGCCATAAATAACTATGCTGTGCCATAATCACATATGGTCACAAAAGGACTTATCTTGGTCCCACACATGTCAAATATTACCTGGGGAAAAAATGCATCCCCCAAACATTCAAACACTTTCAAAAGAGCCATGGGTGGCAGCCTCTGCAGTCTCTCAGATCACATTACTTTTTCCAGAGATCTAAAACATCAAATAGTTTTTATGCTTTTTTTCCAGAAACCCAGAAAGTTTTTTGGAGATTTTTGTTGGAGGAACAGCAGCTCTTTCTGGGGCTTGACAGCGACGCAGACAAGGGAACTGCACTGACCCGCTGGTGAAACTATGTCAGCGGAAATACATTCCCCTTCTGGCAAACCTCCACTCCCTTCCAAACAAAGTGGATGAGCTGCTGGTTCTTAACTGGACTAACAAGGTTTCAGAAACAGAAAACCAGGAAAGCATTGGGACCAGATGGAGTATGCCTCTCCTGCCTCAAAACTTGTGCTGATGGGCTGGCTCTTATCTTCACCCACATCTTCAATAGATCCCTGGACCTGTGTGAAGTCCCCTCCTGCTTGAAGTCAAGTACAGTACGGTGCAAATGTCTTAGGCACCTAGGCAAATTGTTTGAAGTCATTTCTATCAGCAGTGGCTTTCTTTATGTCAGCAAACACCACAAGTGAACATGAGAATAAAAGGAAAGAAAAAAGAAATCAAATAAAGTAAATAATTGATTATTAATTAATTGATATTAATAGGGTGGTGGTGGCCTAGTGGGTAGGATATTTGCCTCTGGACCAAGAGGTCATGGGTTCGAATTCTATCTTCAGCATACCACCACTGGTATGCTGTCTTAAAGCGGACCGGCAGGAACCATATCTTAAAACGTCATAATTTTTCTTTTTACGGATTTTTCCCTGAGTGGTGGTACTTAAGTACTTAGTACTTACTCCAGTATCAAGTTACTCAAATTAGGTACACATCTGCACAGTGAAGACTGGAAACTGGTCTGCATTAGTCTTACCACATACGGTGTATTGCTTATGGCTGCTGCCCTGTGGTGCATCTCCGGCAGATGCAGTCTAGCATTCCTGCATCATAACCGTTTCCTACGTGTAGCTATTTCAAGTGTTTTGCTGAGTGTTCTTGTGTTTTTTGTTTTGTTATTCTTAAAGCCCTGTATTTTTATTACTGTGAATTACATTAAATTATTACTGTGTTTACCCTGTGTATTCCAAAGAAAACTACAGTTCAAAGAAATCACACCTGTATGTTTTACAGTACAGTATATATAGTGTTAACATGTGTATTTTACATTACAGCACTGTGGCAGACAGCAATTCAGTGCACACTGTACAGTACATGCATGGGTGTGCCTTTTCTTTGTTTAAAGATAATGTATTAAGTGGAGTTTAAAATCCAATTAATTATTTAGGGTTTACACTATAAAAATAGGTATTTTTAAGGCATTTATTTTACCACATAACAAATTTGTGGAACATAACCTCCATGCATGCCATTTGTAAAAATTATATTTGTAAACATATTTTAATATTTATATATTTACATTTATGAACAAATCTACATTTATTATATTGTAGATTGTATATTATATTGCTCAGCATATTGTGCATTGTATCTTTACATATTATTGTTCTTTTATACTCTTGTGCTTGAGAGACACCAGCAACCGGAATCAAATGTGCTCACTCATACTTGGCCGCGATTCTGATTCTGATCATTCAGGATGTTAACAATTCTTCAGCTCTTACTGAACTCTCCAGCTGCCTGTTAGGGGTGTAACAGTACACCAAAATATCTACATTCAAAAATATGACAATATGCATTTTCTTCATTATGACTGAATTCAAAATATGAATTCAGTATTCAATATATACCTGTAGATTTGTTTGTGTGCAATTAAGTTGCTTTTTTCAGGTAAGTTTGAGTCAGCATTGCGCTAGACATCACAAGGAAAAAGTAGCTCTTCAGAGTAAGATATATGCAGTCTCAGACAAGATTTCATAGGTGAAAAATTTAAAAATTTGTAATTGTATTTGCAATTTGTAATTGAGTCAATGTGACATTCCCTATCTACCTTACACAGTGTCTTACAGACCTTACTTCATTAGGTAACTTCCTTTCCTGCATTAAGCCAGATGTTTAAACAAATCTGAAGAATATGGTTCTAGATAGATAAGCCACACCAAGAATCTTATGCAAATTTTTATAGAACATTTGAGACAATATAAAATGCTAATCACTACTCTTGGAGGCTGTTCATTCAGGTCTTTTACTTTGTAGCAAAAAATAAATCACAGATATAACAAAATAATTTAACAGCTGAACATTGTGGCTTTGTAAAACATACCTCAAAAAACTTGACACATCTTTCTTCATATCAAGTACAGGAAAAAAATATGTAATCGTAAACAAAAATAATCACAATTAGTATTTTGTTGCACCTACTCATTTATAACAGATTGAATTCTTTGAGGCATGGACATCACTAATAAAAAAACTATTTTTTTCTTCAATAAATTTATTTCTCAGATAGCAGTTGACAGCTTTGCAGGATGAAGCCTTGTCATGGACCATTTTTTCAATTGGATTAAGATCTGGATTGTTTGCTGGCCATGTCATTGAGTTGATATGCCTTTCTGAAGAAAAGATTTAATTTAATTGTTCAATGGCAGGATCCGCATGATCATCCTTTCACCAAAAATACTTTCAATTTATGGAATAAGAAAAGTGTTCAAAATTTTAGTGTACGGCTAAGTGGGAGTCATTACCACTGCTGTGGAAATGACTCCCACTTGCCCTGGTCCTTTGCCTGACATACAGCCCTATATCATAAAGCCCTGTGTAAATTTGCTGGTTTTCCTCAGACAGCCATCTTAATGTGGTTTATTGGGATGGCATCAAACAAAGGTTCCATCTTGCATCAACTCCTTGGCCAATACAAATTCGGAACTCATTACTGAATAACACTTTCATCCAATCATCCACAATCCAAGACAGCTTCTCTTTAGCCCTTTGTAACCTTATTTTCTTCTATTCAGGTGTTATGATGGTTTACATTTGTCTGTTCTGTATGTAAATCCCATTTCCATCACATTCATTCTTACAGTTACGTCACAAACATTAACTCGTGACTGGGAACAAACAACATCTTTTGCCATCCTTTTTGTTGAATTACTTTCTTGAAGGAGTCTTAAAAACCTTTCCATTTTTTCAACTGACAGTTCTCTTGTTGGGAGCATATTTCTTGTCAATCACCTAGGTACAACAGCCTGTTAAGGTCTGCAAGCACCCTCATTTTATTGCAGAGTAATCTACATAATTAGACTGGTGCACGTAATTGTAGAAATGCAAATTACAAGGCAATTCCACAATTAATTCTTTCCTCATCATTGAGAGATTCCATGATTTTTTCCTGTACTTGGTCTGAAAAAAGATAATTATAATTTTAATCCATATTTTCTACAAAGGGTTGTATTTACTCTATGTAGGGAAACTAGATTGCAAAAGCAATTTTAATTCATTGTTGTTGTGATGTCATGTAAACCGACACTTTCTATCCACATATTCAACCTTCAGTTTTTTTTATGTCTAAGTCATAGTGATGAAAATAAAGAATCATGATAGAATTTTTAAAGTAACTAGCAGTAAAAAAAAAAAAGTAAAGCTGAGAAGCTCAAAGGAGTATTACATTTTTGTAGCTTTTTTAAGTAGTATGCAAAACCTTAAACTCAAAGTGGGCACAGGCTCAGAAAATCCACGACACTGGGGGCACATGGGGCACATATCTTCTACACATAGTCTGAAGCGCAAAATGACGTGGCTGTGAGAAAGACTTCCGTTTGTGAGAAAAACTCTGTTTAGTGCCAATACACAAAAGGCTGCTGGGTAAAACAACACCCCAGGGTATGTGCTCAGAGGATGTGCAGACCAACTGGCACAATATCTCTCTGAGCATCAGCATAATTCCACTGTGCTTCAAAGCCACCAGGAGGCACCTATAATCACTGCTGCCCTTTCACAGGACACCCTGCAGTTTGCGTACCATCTCAACTGCTAAATTGATGATGCTGGTCCTCAAACACCTGGGCAAAAATTACATTTGTCCAACCTGTCTTCTGCTCTGATCCTCCTTGACCTCCCCACTGCCTTCAACACAGTCAATCACCAGATCCATGACAAGGCACCCAGTCTGCTCCACAAAAATTATCCACTGGTGTTCCACAGGGCTCTGCCCTAGGACCTCTTCTCTTTTCTCTGTATATTGGTTCTCTTGGGGATGTAATAGCCTCACATGGTTTATCCTACCACTTTAATGCGGATGATTCACAACTTATTCACTCTTTCCCTCCCAGTGACAACCAGGCTGTATATCAGACTGTCTGGATGCCATCTCCTCTTGGATAGTGCCCCACCACCTAAAGCTGAACCCCAGCAAGACCAACCTCCTCTTCATTAACGGGAGTCCTTCACCAAGCCACGATCTCATCACTTCTGTTGGGAACTCGGTTATCGTTCCTACTAAGAAGGTAAGAAATCTTGGTGATACGCTTTCTCACCGTAGGTTGACCAAATCTCAAGAACATACAGATATCTTCTCTACAACATCAGAAGAATTCAACCCTTTCTCAGCTACACAGATTCTCGTCCAGTCTCTGGTCATCTCCAAACTGGACTACTGGCTGGACTTTCACTGACGGTAACAAAACCACTTCAGCTGATTCAGAATGCAGCTGCGAGATTAGTCATCAATATTCATTCACACCACACCTTCACTGGCTCCCTGTGGCTGCTCACGTTAAGTTTGAGTCCTTAACACTTGCTTTCAGGGCCAAGAACGGACATGCACACCCATACATAACAGCTATTATCAAACAACGTGTCACTTCTCGTCCTCTCAGGGCTTCAAGCATGGCTTGTCTGGAGCCTCTGCTGCTCAAAAGAAGAGGGAGATATGCGTCAAGAATCAGTCTTTGCCCCCCCCTGTGTGGAACGAACTCCCTCTTCCGATCAGATCCCACCTCTTAAAGGAGCATCTTGGTGACCATGTCTCTCATTTCCTCTCCCAAAAAACCCTCTTATCCCCATCCCTTCCTCACTTTTGTCTTAACTTCTGACTTTTCTTTGACAGGTGCTGTTTAGGTGTACCTAGCCTGCATTAACTTGGTTGAGTAATGGACGTTGATTTAAGTTTAGCTTTAAAGGTTTACGAAACAGATGTGGACTACTTGATGTACGTCGCTCTGGATAAGTGCATCAGCTAAATGCCATAAATGTAAATGTAAATGTGTGTGAATGCTGTTCATAGACTTCACTTCAGCATTGAACACCATCATTCCTGAACACCTCTCTCAGCAGTCAGGATCAGGATTTATATTACCACCACACAGAGCGCAGGGGCGTGGTTTGAATTACAAGACAGTGTACAGAGGACAGTGAGGACAGCCGAGATGATCACTGGGGTCTCCCCTCTGTCATGGACATTTACACCACATGAGCCCACATGCACCCTCTTCTCCCTCCTATCTTGGAAAAAGTTCCATAACATAAGGGCCTCCATTGCCAGAACGCAGAATAGTTTCTTCCCTCCGGCCATCAGACTCCTCAATCAAAACTGAATCATAAATTGTTCCCACACCAGACACACACACACCCACACAGACACAAACCTAATAAAACATCATCACATGAACAAAACAGTACTTAATCAGCTCTGAAAATTATTCAGTAATAGGAGTGGAGTATACCACAGGAGAATTCTGTAAAATTCTGTATAATTTGATTTGCATACCCACCTTGGTTAGTTCAAAGGCAATGTCTTTAGCACGGTGGAAACACACCACAGTGTTGCAATCACGTGTCACACCAAGGACCACACCACTAATTATGAAGAGGGGAGGGGATCAGGAGTAAAAGAATGTATTAGACATCCTGGATGGAAGTCTTGATTGATAAAATTATGGAAGCTCTAGATAGGAATATAATGTATGAAACCAGACCCTAACAAAAAATGCCTATACGCTAAATATAATTACCAGTTTTCTTCTGAAGCAAGTCCTTGACATGTTGCTGAAGTATGATATGACACAGGACCAACTGCAGAAAATATGAAGAGTCAATATAATGATCAAAATATTAATGCTGATAAACTTAGAAAGATGCATCATTAAAAGAATAAGTTACAAAACTGAATTTTTTTTAAAAACCCAATCATTTTAAAAGCATAAGACGCATATGAATGTACACAGTCACCCCATGGTGACCGTTAATTGCTTTACAATTTTCAACCAACTACACCAACTTGGAATATTTGTTGGTATTCTCACATGACTACACCCACAGCCCTTCCGTGGGCCACCAAAGACAAAGCTTCTGAATGCATAACAAAGAATGGTTAATTCTTTGTATTTTAATTATTCAGGAAAGCTCTACAAAACATTATAGATATTTCTGTGTGGATCTTGACTTTCATACAGGAATCTAAGGTCCAGGAAGGATCAATACTGTAGCATCGATCTGTCGACTTCTTAATGACCTTGTAAATCAGTGATCCCGTGATACCCAAGGAAAAAACACATCAGCTTTGCCACAGTTTTGTTTATCACAGGGTGTGGCAAGTAGCAATCATGAAGATAATTTTTCCTACAGAAAAGGTTTAATAGCAGACAAGTTCGTTTTCTTAGCTGTCAATGTTTATTGTGCTGGAACCGCACAAATGTTTACTGAAAAAATTGTGTTTTTGTAACAAACAGCCAAGTGAAAGTATCCAAGTGTACATGAAGTCAATATATAATAAACAAAAAAGTACACGCATTTCTGCTTATTTATACTAATCTGAGCGGATATTTCTCCAGAACGTCTAAAACTACACAGCAAGGCAAGATGCGAATGCTAATCTAAATCAATCGTCACTGTAAATAATACAACTTACCTTTGATTTTACGTAAATTTCTTCTACAGAAGACGCGAGTAAACAGAAGTGACAACCCTTTTCCGTGAAAAAAATATAGAGCCATGTTTCCGAGCAGACACTACTACTTTTCAGATTTCACGACACACACCACACGCCAGGCGTAACGTCTCCTTCTAGGGCGATATGGTGGTTATCAGACAATCTTAAAGTACATTACCGCCACCTACTGAACCGAAGTGTAGAACGAAGACCTCAGGACCTGTTTTAGCTCGCACGGTAGCCCGGTAGTTTCGGGTTTACCGTGAGAGGCTGTAATTCCAAACCAACACCATTATCAATACGCTCTAAGTAAAACAAAACCTGTACGCTCGGCTATTAATTATTTCAATGTGTTGTTATTGTCTCTCTCTCTCTCTCTCTCTCTCTCTCTCTCTCTCTCTCTCTCTCTCTCTCTCTCTCTCTCTCTCTCTCT